>KZ345084.1:256557-272119 GCA_002352805.1 Teladorsagia circumcincta | reverse complement strand
TTTGATGCGACCCCCCTCCTTTCGAACGGACGGTTGACCCTGACTTGAACTGCATCGAATAGTCATTGGATCCAACATCGCGAATATTTCAAAGTGTGCGAAACTGGGTAGAACGGGATGGGATAGCTTATCAGTTGGTTTCTTTATGTCAACCAACTGATCAGCTATCCCATCCCGTTCTACCCAGTATCAACCTATGCGTCCGCACAGCCAGTCAAAATCGGCTCTGTTCTCCGGGAATGAAATTTTTGCATATGATCACGTGTCCGTGAGGCGGAATACAAATTTTCGGCACGCATCCGCACGCCTAATTGCCACATGCTGCGCACTTTCGCGGGTATAGATGAATGTGCATTTGTTCGGCAACACTTTTACCATTTTCATATTTTTGTTGATATTTAGAACACCATCGTGATTGTGTATTCGCTTGCCTTCAAGACGACGAAAATCTACGACATTTTCGACGACCGAACGAGCATTTCTTCATTGACGGAAACGATAACCCATGTGCAGAGAGATCGATCGATAATTAGTTTTAGTGGATATTCAAAGTGTTTGTTGACAAAAATGTATATTGTGTGTGCTGACAATGTACATAATTTCTCTGCATTTAAGGCATAACCTAGGCTAGATAGCTTAATCAACGAGTGAAAAAGTTTTATCGTGAACATAAAATGTTTCAAACGAAAGTTGGAATTGCAACTGAAAAGGTCACTATACTCTCTGAAAAATAGTATCGCAAGGGAAGAAAATATGAAAAGTAGGCGTTTGGAGGACCATGGTAGCCTGCTTAGCTCCAACCCGGTGGAGGGCTTCCTCTCCATGGTCAACCATCCGTTCACACTGTTTGAACGAGGGGGTCACATTTGTGTATTTGGGAGGGAGTAGGTTGTTTCTGGTGGCCATCTTTCGAAAAAATGCGAGCAGAGGTCGTATTGTGGAAGTACAAGAGGGAAGAGGAAGAGTTCGTCGTTGCGGAAAAGGGGTTGGTTTTAATGGGTTTTTTGACAAAGTTGTCGAAAACTTCCCCATAAAAGTGTGATATAGACAAAATCAGAGGATTTGCTGAGTAATGAGCACCAAATTGACGTTCGTATACCACTTTTACGTCTATCCCTGGGCTTTCATAATGGCGTTAATTTGATACCCATCAACACCTTTTTGGCTCTTCGCTTTCAGTCGAGGTTCCGTAGCCGTTAAGGCCGCTTATATTTCTGCTTCACACCACCTGGATCAAAAGAGGATGTGAATGCTGAGCTATCGAGAAGGGGAGGTATGCATTCTGCAGAAAGGACCGCGGTCTCCAACGAAGTGAGCAGAGAGATGGCGGCGAGAAAAGGGTTGGGGTTAGCTACCCAGCAACGGTCACGAAAGAGCGCGCTCACCCACGGGTAGCTAACCCCAACCTTGGCCAGGGTCACCTGCTGTGGTCTGAAAGACTCGGTCTGTGGTCGATTGATGTGGAGAGATCGCCGGCTGCGGCGAGAGTAAGGAAAGGCCAGATCAGTGTGCTCACGTCAATAACATGATCTTCCAAAACAAGAACGTCAATTCGAAAAAATATGTCCCATTTAGCGACTTCTGAGCCGTTTGCTCCCTCATTTCTCGTGATCGCTGTAACTTCTACGACCTCTTATTTCACCTCCGATGAGCAACGATCTTTTCGTAACATCCGCCTTTGAATTCGTTAAATTCTTCTCCCTCTCAAGGTATGTGTAGTGGTAGTGGCCTTCTTCTGGCCTGAAGTATTTTGCAGCAACTGTACAGGATGGGCCGAAAATACAGTGACAAAATAGCTGTTGCAAAATTCAAACAGTGTGCACAAACTGGATCAGTATTCAATCATATCTGTCAAACAATCAGTGACAGTTCTTGTCCAGTATACTTCTATGAATTGTATAGCTTCTTTGCAACAGAACATACAGACATCGATCGATGGCGTCCGTTAGAATTTTATCGAACTTTTTAAAAGCAGCTTTTAACAAGCCATAAATTGTGTTGTTTCGTGTAGTTCTTCAGCTTCAAAATCGACTGCACCACATATCTCGCTGCATTGGAAATGGTGTTTTCCGCTCAATGTTCGTACATCAAGTCCGACTGGATCATGATGTATCCAATCATTCTGAATATTCCAGTTGACGAGGTTTTACGTACCTTTTGAGTTGCTCTTTTTGGCTTGGGGACGCTTCCATAGTGAAATTAATCTGCGAAAGACAACTGTTTATCTAAGAGATCGTGCACCATTACCATTGAAGGTTGTCCTTCAATGATAATAGTCCAGCAACCATTTCCATGCCGACTTGTATTCCCTTTGAATACATTCGAAAGTATGAGAGTGTGGTCTCTTCCCTTATCAACTCACCGCGTGAGATTCCCATACCTTGCAGCTTAACCTGTTTGTTAAGCAATTCCGCTTCGGTAGGCTCACTGATGACGGTTAGTTGTTGCATCACTCGGTAATCCTCTAGGTCATTAGATATGTATTGCGACTGTGGTTCGTCGCTATGTTTGCTAGCCGTTCTGCAAACACGGTGCTATGTTCGTGAATGATGCGGTTGTATCCCTCCAACCCTGTTGATAAGAGGCGGCGGCCGTGGATACTGGGGCCGAAGATTGTTCTTGCAATGTGTAATCCAAAGGGCAGGCGATACATACGCTGACGTCGTGCATCATTTTGCAGCACGAACAATTTTGTTTGGAACAATCGCTATTTTTACTGCTGTCAGCAAAACAATTCCAACAAAGCTATTCTTTTTCCAGGATGCCCCTTTTTCGTGAACTCATACTACAGTTCTGCAGAAATTTGACGTGTGGTTGGTATTCTTATGGACCCCACACCCCTTCGAGTCCTTGGGATATTGTTCCTGAAGGATCTGTCCTTCTTTCCATTGTGGTCGTACTTTGGGAAGTTACGCAGCCTTGTCGCTACGTATCTCTTCGCTTCTATCTCTTTTTCTAACCCGTTCATATATCTTCTATTTTGTCTTCGATTTCTTCTTTTGAGTAGCAATTAGAAGGTTTTTGACCATGCTACGTGGAGACTTTCGAATATTTTCTATATTGTCCATATCGCGTTCTGTGCAATGCGGATGTCTTGACCTGCTGATACTATTTGGTTTATTAGCATTCTACTTCTGTTGAAAACATTGTTGCAGGCGTCCGCATTATTTGGTGCTAGGCGCATATCAATTGACCTTTGCACTATTTTTGTTCTGTTTATGGGTTTGTTGCGTTGTCTTTTAGCAAGTGCTACTTTTATATCAAGCTGCCACACTTCGGTAGCGGGTTGCTATCTGTTGCGCTTTTACTCGGTGCTATTGTTTGTCGTGACTTTAATATTCCATATCACATGCGATACCTCATGTAATAAAAAGGTCTATAATGTTCTTTCTTTAGTCATCCTTCGGTTTTGGACTCAAAGATCAGAGAACACTTGCCAGACCCACGCGCTATCGTTTTAGTCGTTCCCTGAACAAAAACGTCATCATTGCTGTTGATAAGGGCTTATTCTTCGGAGAAAC
This sequence comes from Teladorsagia circumcincta, assembly GCA_002352805.1. Classification (NCBI taxonomy): domain Eukaryota; kingdom Metazoa; phylum Nematoda; class Chromadorea; order Rhabditida; family Trichostrongylidae; genus Teladorsagia; species Teladorsagia circumcincta. The sequence continues at coordinate 268,598 of KZ345084.1, read as the reverse complement.
CTATTGTTTATGCACCATTAGAGTTTGTGTATAGGAGGTCGCGTAAATGCTCAACCTTTCGGTGATTTGGTGATTCATTGGGAAAAAAACAACACCACCCCTATTTCTTGCTCTTCTCATGATAAACTTCAGCGCTGAATGGCTCAGATTTGTCGCGCTTCTCTTGACGCAGAGTATTAATAGAGCCTCTCTGCTGTCTTCGGTCGTATATACCACTTTGTGTCACACTGAAAAGCTATGTGTAACGCCCATCAATTTTTGATGCCTCTTCGATGCACCACTGTGTTCTTTGCCATTAAACGCATTCAGAATCGTCTCCCTTCCTCACCCCCCCCCCCACCCCACCTTTCCTCTCCTCCAACATTTCTTACCAGCACCTTCATTGTTCTCACAACTTTACCAATCAAGAGGTTGGGGTTGGAGGTAAGAGGAGCTGCGACGAGAACAGCAGAGAAGCCATTAGCGATTGTTGCACTCGAAGTCGGCTGGCTGATGTAGCTGTTATTGCGTGCAGCCCTGGCAATGCTGGCGATTTGGCAAACGGGGACTCCTTACGAGCACTGTTCCTCTTCAATTGCACTTTTGGCACCTTAACTTAAAGACTCAATGGGGAAGAAAAGGAACCAAGTGGATTGGACCGATTGGTATTTTCATCATTGTTTCGAATGACACATTAGCTCGTCGAGCGCCGAATGTTGCAACCTCTAAACAGGGTCGGTGCTATCGTTGTTACTTTTTGTAAATTTTTTACGACCCCCCCCCAAGGTGGATTTCACACGACCACCTTCTCCCCACCACGACCACCACCGTCACCACCATTATAGTATTTGATTCTGAGAACCTACTTTGAAACAGTAACAATTTCCCGAAATCCACTATATTTCCCATTTTCCCCTACTTCAACCAAAATTTGCCTATATTCCCACCGCCTCACCGCCTCATTTTCTAGGGGGCGGTGTATACGCGCGCGCCCCGAATACGACCTCCCCTCCTCCTACTAACTCTACCAGGTACGACCCCTCGTTGTTACAGTGACAACGCAAGGGTTGACCCTGCCTCTGAATGTGGCCGAAGACATGTGCTGACCTTCCCGTGCCACATGGGTCCTCTGGTAACTGCATGCTTAGTTGTGAAGAGTTTTCAGCACTGCCTTCGTCCGTTGGTCGAAGGGCGTCATAAGACATTTCTTTCCGATTGGACGGGCACTTATTTATGCTTTCCAAGATCTCCTGTAGCTTCACTTTCACAGAAATTAACTGAGATCCTTGTCTACCGCAGTTATTGACGATCGTAAACCATAATCTGATCGCGGTATCTTAATTCGACCAAGGTTGAACAGACAGAGATAGCACCGCTGTTGTTCGCGCTTCTAATGGCGCACGCACACAATCACTGGTTTTCATCTCATAGATCCTCTTTCGTAGAATACTAACATATTGTTTGTGCTTCTTTAGAAATGTATAACTGTTCGATATTATCGGTGTAAACTTTTCAATGACTATTTCATTTATTTATTTTCATCTTTTCCGCACCAATTAAGGAAGAAAAACATTCTGTAAAAGAAATGACTATTTAAGAAAAAAACTTCTTCTCGCTTTCTTACGTTTACACTACTTCGGTCCACCATTTCAGTGAAATGCATGATCCCACCGTTCTCGATGGCATTGGTTGGAAAGTAACAGGTGATTTTGTTGCGCCCGAATCGCACAAGCGGGGGCCGTTTTATCCTGGAATTTCACAGATGTTAGAAATGGTCCCTTTGATTATCAGGTGAGTTGTTTTCGTCCAATTGCATTACTCTAGTCTTTGAAATTTTGTTGCTGGGTGCGTGTTTGCGATCTTTCATACTTCGTGTCGTTAACGCGCGCCGCAGAAGAAGTTTTACAATCAATCTCCCAATGTCGCGTCAGTACTTCCAATTTGGAGGCGTCAGTGCGATCTTTGACTTGTGTGTCGTAGGAATCCTGCCCTTATTTCTATTTTTCCGGAACATGCGCCCCAGTTCTCTAAAGGCCCAAAACCAGCAATCGCCAAAAGTATTATATTAGAGCTCAATGCTAATGGTCTGAGATGGATTGACTGTCAAAGTTTCTGGGAATCAATCCGTCCCAGACCTTTTCTGATTACCACAGGGATTCTGAGTTTTGGGCAAAACACTACCCCAGGCTGAGACCGAACGTTCACCTCTCGCAGATACACTTGGTTGCCCGTGACGAGTCATTGTAGTTGCGACTAACAGCGGCTTCGAAGAAAAAAATATGAAGTTTTGTCGCTCCTGATGTTACTGCTTTCACCTTACTTATTACATCCCGTCAAGTACGCACAGAAGACGCTTTTGCCTACTGCTGCGATGGAGGCTTCCCTGTAAACTATGTCAAAGCGATCACGCTCCGGATATAGCCGAGTGCTCAAAGCAACAGTCTCAGCACGGTTCTAAACATTCGATTCTAATGGGCTAGGGAGAAGCAGTAGCCCTAAAGAGACGAGCAAAAAATTCACCTCAGAAAGCCGCAAAAAAAGGCAGGAAGACACCAGTGACAGGGGTGTAATCGAAGGTAATCGGTTACGCCCCTTTGCCAGTCATGAGTGGAGCGGGTCTTTGCGCGATTGCTAATCAATACCCCCCATTTCCGAATCGAAGCCGCATCTTTTTGATCGATTTTACTTGCTTATATCATCTTGCTGGCACGAGCCAGCAATAAATGCCGGCGAAGCAAACCAGTTCCTACAACCCGTCTACCAGGTGAAAGTTGTTTCGAGGCTTCGCCGACGGCTTTCTTTGTTTTTTTTCCTTTATTATCAGTCAACTCCCCACCTACAACTTCATTACCCACCGTTTTATCCCTCGAACTCGATCTGGAACTGTTGCTTCAAGAGAAGCGCGTATTGTTGAATTGCTGTTGAGAGTTCGCGATCCAGGCATTTATGCTCTTGAACAATGGTGGATCTGAGCTGTCCGCAGCGAAAAAAGTTTCGCGCGCGAAAAGCGGAAGAGTCGCTCTCTGTCCTAGTGAACCACACCCACGATAGGATACGTATCGATTAGGCGAGTGGGCACTAGGTGATAAGGCAATCGCACGAGAAGACGGAACGAACCAATTCAGTACATGTGCGATCTTTCGCCAGAGCCAGACTTCGCAAATCCAGCAAATCGATAGCGAATCTGGAGGTAGGAGCGGTGCACCGAAGCGCTCGTACTGCGCCAGCGGTTCGAAAGGTTGGGAAGTGGCTTGAATTGCTCTCGTTTCCGTGTTGACGCTCGCTACTTTCCCACGCTCCCATGCCCCGCAAGCCTAGGAAAATGACGAAAGTTGAAGGAAGCGGTCGCGATACTTCTCACGGGAGCGAATGGCAATGATGCATGGATTAGTGGATTGCATGGGAGGCCTACCCAGAGACGAATGGTAACTTTGAAAATGACAAATGTGAAACGCTGCCGTTGAAACTCCTTCCACGTCCAGAACATGAGCGGTGAAGGGTAAAGGAAGTTTGTTCTGGCGTGTTGCCACGCCGTTGATTAGGCGCCATCACTAGAGCACCCTATTACCTCAATGGGTAGGTCTCCTATCGGTTCCTGTGTGTAACTTTTCCATTCCTTACTATTAGGTTTATCACGACCACTTCTGTGTAGAAGCGAGAGGGACCACGCTTCTTTCTCACATTTTAGAACCGTTGGTGCACTGCCACATCGTTCTCAACTTCACTCGCCTGCTCCCACCTAATCTTGTCCGATTTCGAATCTTGAACGTTGCCTTGTGCTACCTGCAAATACGTCAAGTTCAGGCGTAACCTTGTGTGTGTAGCGGCTAAAGTCGCCGTACATCACTATTTATTTATTACTATTGTAGCTGATGATGTTTCAGGTACTCTTTCTTTGCAATTAAACAATGGTATAATGGGAAAGAATTGTTTATGAATTGTTTCTCACAAATGAAGCACAATCAGTATACGGGTATGTTTCCAGATTTCTACTCATTTGTGCTGGTGGAGCAATTCGTTTGTTGCAGGTGTTCCGATTGGTGGAATCGGATGTGGGTCAATAGGTACGGATTTTCGTGGTGCTTTCAACAAGTTTTCACTTATACCGGGTATAAAAGAGCAGTTTACAGAAAACATCAAAGCTAATCAGGTCAGACAATGTTTGCATTTGTTGTCCTATCAGCGATGTCATGTGTTCCCGTCACAGTACCCTTGATTTTTTTCGTTAAATTGGAGCGAGTGTTTCAGTTTATCCTCACTGTACATTCGGCCAATAAGGAATTTATTTACCAAACACTTCTTGCTGCTGCTGAATTTGATGATTCTACGTTGTCTGACTGGTGCTCCCAGATAAAGGGCGAAGATATCAGGTAAACCTAACATTCTCCAATACTTGCTAGGATTGCATTTCTCAATATTAGCCAGAAATTCGCGCCAGCTGGTGGTATGCGATCGCATTGTGGAGCATCTTCACGCTGGAAGTGCGAATTGTACAGTAACCGCAGCGCTATCGCAAGATACCGGAACATCCTTTGGGACTAAGCCTGAGAGGGGCCAGGGTTTTGGGGGAAGCTAAAAATCGCCCACGTTTTATGTGATATCTTCTCCCCTCCTAGGGCTTTGTCCTGTTAAACAAAAAAGTAGTCCATATTTCACGCTGTTCAAATGCATTGCCACCACAGCGCCCCGTATCTTGTGATAGCGCCTAAAATTATAAAGGTCCATGCTCAGAATGAGAAATGTTGGAAGTGTGTCTGCCGAGTGTACCTGCAACTGTGCAGACTCGTCTAATTTGTAGTCCGTTGCTCATGTAAAACCCGACCCGCTAGCTGCAGATTGGTCGAGTGCATGCATAGCTCGAATATTGAGCCACGCCAAGCTGCTTCAGCACAGCATCGTATCACCACCAAATGACGTGAATGCCTTGCTTTGGGTTGATAGCATCAGTTTCTTTTTTTCGTTGAGGAGCACCCTATCGCTTACTTTAGCAAATTCCACTGTATGAGTAACCTGTAAATAGTCCGCGTCAGCGAGATAACTAACATGTTTTTTTTCAGATATCGAGGCCTTTTCCCTCGCGCATGGCGTGAATTCCGCATAGCTGACCTTGACTTGACACTTACTTGTGAGCAGATCTCACCTGTTATTCCACATAATTACGAGGTGTTGTACTATTTTGTAAAATCTTTGAATTTTCTATATTTGGGCGAGGAAGAGCGTTCCGATTGCATTCTATTTTTGGGACGGGCTGTGGTAGTTCCACTCAGAGTCAATCGTCTGTTCGCTTTATTCGAACGTGGGTCGCGTTTATGATTTATGTGATTGGGGTCGCATTAGGGGTCTGGCAGGATTAACTCTCTCTAGAAAAAGTGAGGCGAGGGGTCGCATTAGTAGAAATTGAAGGGGTCGCAGTTGTAGGAGAAGGGAGTTGTTTTAACGGGTGTTTTGACGATTCCGGCAAAAACTCTCGAAAACTACTCAAAATCACTATAAAAACAGCCATGATGGCGAGGGTGGTGGTCGGGGCAGGGGAGGGGGGTCGTATTGGGGAGCCTCATAAGACTTCGAGGTGGGAAGGGGTCGCAACGAGCCCCTCCCCCCCCCCCGCCTGATGGTAGGATACAGCAAAGCAAAGCATTTGCCGTTGATCAATCTTTTTTTCTTTAGATGCAGCACACGTTCTACTTCCATTTGTACATTCTAGTGGCAATTTGAATGCGATTTGGCCCATATAATGACTTGCGGGGCCACCCGATAGACGAGTCATTTTTTTCTTCCAGAGAAGTCTGGTACAATTTACCGACCTCGAAGGTATTGAGTGCTTGGTTGGCCTGGACAACGCACAACCCAGAACCTTATCCCAGACCGTGCTCGTGGTAAGCGTGCCACTTACCACTACACCACGTCCGCCTTCTAAAGGCAAGATGGGGCAAAATTTCTCGGAAAGTACGATTGCACCGGTTGACTTTAGTTCCGCTCCATCGTGTGAGGCCGTCACAGCCTGCAGGTATAACTCGTACTGTTCACATTATATGCGCTAGGGTGCGCCTGATGTGGGCGCTTCAGAAGGTCATCTTTTCTTGATCCCAGAAAAAGAGGTGCAATTTTCCGAAACATATTTTTTTTGGCTGATGTTCGAGTTTAGGACAGCTCGTTTCCTGTTTGCAATTTCTACTGGACCATCATAAATGAATCAAAAACTGATTATTCAATATCACTAACATTCACGTTCCGAAACGGCACTGGAAATCCAAAATGGAACGAGGAGTCTGAGTGCGAGTAAGAGGACGATGCCTTCCACTAGCGTAACATTGAGCATCCGGAGCGTTTTCTGATTTGCAGAGCTAATGAGTTGACGACGAAGTCTGCAGCGGGAATGACATTGAGCCACTCAATTAATTCGATGCCGGTTAATTATGCCATAGGTTCCGAAAAGGTGAGATCGTATATGTGGATTCGGTCGATTTCCTTTTACAAAGAGCTGTTTAGGCGGATGATAGGAAAATCAGCTACAGCACTTTCAATCCTTGCTCACAAACTGGAAGCGAAATCTGGGAGAGGCTCAGTAGAACCGGATCATTGTCTGGAGGTTTCTGCATCATTAAGCATTTGTTTATTTGCTACTCTTTGTTCTTTCGTCTCATTTGTTTCATTTTGTTCGTGGTCATTTCTGAAGAACTGCCTTGAGATATGCCCTATTCGTGTACTATTGCTGAAGTTGCGTTCCATATACAGCATAATAACAGTTATGTAAATATGCAAAAGTACGCTTGCCATTTCGAAGATGGATGCTTTTCACGCATCAAATCTTCTTACCTAGGAAGGGCCATGGGTCGAAGTAGCTATATACAATGAAACGTATACCATGAGAAGGATTTTGAGATCTTATCTGCCAGTCTATCTTCTGCTCGGACGCCGCAGTGCAATCTATACAGGCCAACAATGACGCGCCTTACTTGCAACTGCAATCGCGAAGTCTGACAGCTGTCTAACTGAGGACAGAGACAGTTTGTATTTGGAATTAATGCCATGTAATTGTCGAAATCATGCGATCAAGTGAGCCAGACACTTTTTTTTCATCCAAGACCAAGACCAAAAGTTAATTCGTTTCAAGCCTAGCGTTCGATAATAGGGTGATGGATAGATTGATTTTTAAAGCTGAACCAAATTTTCAGGGGGGTGGAGTTAATTTGTCTCCTGATAACGGATATTACACCTGTTTGGCGTGATAGCATCTGTAGAGAGCGCTCCGGACCAGGGTCACCGTCACGCCCGTCTTCAAAAGTTTTGCGATCCCTCTTTCAAGGGGGTCCCGATGCGACCCCCCCCCACTACCACTAGAATTCATCAAATTAATGTTCATGAAGCGGCGAATCCACCAATTTTCCAATTCGTCGAAAAACCCGTTCAAACGCAACCCTCTTTAACAACCGCCTACCAATCTCCGTTCCCATTATGATAATCTTGCTCAACTCCGAAACGCCACCCCCTCCTTTTTCCCGGAATCACAAATGCAGCCCCCTCGCTCATATATCGCGAACGAAGGGCTGACCGTGTTCCGGACGCCATGCTTAGTCATTAACAAATGGTCTAGGGTTGATAGAAACTGGTTGCAAACTCATCGTTAAAGTAATAGGCAAACGCTGATAGTGGAGCGGTTCAAGGTTTATTTTATCATGCTACCGCAAAAAAGCAAGAGTGAAAACTCACCAAGAATCGATCGCCTCCCTTTTTGCCTGTGGTCGCGGACCACTACCTCTATTCCGTTTTTTTTTTTCATAACTACGTGCAGACAATCGATTAGCGTGTTCGAAATCAGCGTACAAAGCACAAACCAGGATATATGTTTTGTTGCACAGAGCCACTTCGACCTCCATATGATCCTTTCTTTATTAGCTCGCTCTTATTACTGCCCTTTAGTAAGATGGTCCAAATTGGGGAACATCAATGATGACTCTTTCTGTTCACTTTGCCTGATCTGGAAATTCCCTATTCTACAAGAAGCCTCTTTCAGCACTATCAAAGGGCTACCGTAACGCAAAAACTGCGTAACTTCGCGTGTTGCGCTGCCGTGCTTATGCACACCACATAAGATTTGACGCCGAAATCACTGGAACATGATTGCTTTACTGAGATTCATAGAACGGGAATATTTCACAGTGTTAGAAGAGTTGAATTCACTCACAGGACACACTCTCAGCATAAACGAGAACAACCAGTAGTAAGTCTCACAATTTATGAATTCCTAGAACAGAATGCTCTCGAAATTTCGAATCCAATTAGAGTGAAGATATGCTTTGAACATATCTTCACTCTAATTGGATTCGACTCTGGCCTTTTACACGCCTTTGTAGTGTTCGTGGTCTAACCTGGCCAGGATCCCAAACTTCTGAAAATAGCTGACGCTCCGAAATCCTACCCGTAAATCATTTTAGCGCTGGCAAGTCAGAAGATAGCAATTTCATCCTATGGTAGAAGGGGAGCCTACTTATTGTTAGCAGACCAAGGCATGACCGAATCGCTCGCAGCATGGTGATCCTTTCGATATTCCAAATTCTCATCAACCGTTTCGGTCTTGACATAATCAGCGTATGAAAGGCGGGACACCGAAGTGGCAATTAAGCCAGGTGAGTCGCACGCATGATTGAATTATGGTTGGTCCAACACGTCACTTTGAGAGGGGCCAAAATAAAACTGGATAAGCAAACTGCCTGTGCGAAAAAGGTAACAGCAGTTACGCAAGAGGTAGTGATCTACTTGATTGGTTCGTTTTGGTTTAGATTAGCTTGCAAAACGTCTGCGCAAGCATATCGCCCCGTTTTTTCGCTGCGCTACCAACAGGAGAGGCATGGGAACAGGCATGGAGCACAGAGACGCGGATATGGAGGGAAATATCTACCATGTGTTTGCTCATTTTTTCCCACATTGAGTTTCGTTTTCTACGCGGGCTTAAGTTCTACCGTGCATAGATGTGCTGTTACAATGTTTTGTGAACATCTTTTCAAACGTGCTGGTGCGAGCATCATCTTAGCGTGATTATCTGTGATTCAGAGATGAATAGTTACTAAACTTTCGAAATACGGATGGCTATGAATCCTTAGAATGCCACCTGCGTAAATGTACAGCAGAAGCTCGTGGACTCTACGATAACTTTAGCTATGAAGTGTTCCTAACCCTCTTGTGCGCTTACGATAAATCCACACCCACTGCTACCTGATATCGACGCACAAACTACATTTACAAACAGGTCATTGGAACACTCTGGTTCTTCAAAGACATACAGTGTACCGCTACTAATACATTTTGTGAATCTCCACATGGGCTGCATCCTTCTACCGTTCGCCGTAAAGCCTGGTATGAGGGGCGCGACTACGGCACGACGCCTCTTTTTTGGGTTACGGTAGCCCTGCGGTAATGCTGAAGAAGGCTTCTTGTCCCTATTCTCACCTTCTATCAAATTACCTAATCTTTTTTTGTTTTCATCCTTATCCTTCCATGTTCCATTCAGACTTGTTCTCTTTCATTTCATTTCAAGAGATTGTTTTATATCCTCGAATTTCTTATTTAAGATATAAATAACGATTGGCAAGTAGGCATCGCCGTTTCTTCACAATTCAAACTACCGGCTGCACAATCAAAGTCGTGCAAATTTTGCCTTGCATGGCACATGCCAATCGTACAATTTGGAGGTAAAGCGAGATCCTATAGGAGGTCTGTTTTCTAGTATTAAATCGGAGCACATAAGACTTCAACTTCAACTACATAATGGCAGGTGGTACACGCGATTCGTTGGTGTTAAAGAGGATGCCGCAGCGAAATTAGTAGAGATAGCCTTAACGAGATGCGACAAATGGCGAACAGAGATCTCCAATTCGCAGGAAGGCATTGTCAACGATAGTTCGCTGCCAGAATGGTAATTTTATCTTTATTTTTTCTCGGTGTTGCTATAATACTTTTGCCAAACCAAGATCAAAACCAATGAATCAGCAAGATAGAACTGAATGCTGAGTTCCACCTTGAGAACGCACAGGCAGAGTGAGACGATGTTGAGAATCACTCGATGGATATACTCGATAACTCGGTAACTTAACCCGATACGTTCCCGTGCAGTAAGATCGTTGATCTCTTCGGAACGGAAACGTATTGGGTAAAGTCCAGTATGAAAGAGGCGATGGATTTGGTTGAAGGCAGAGCTTACGATAAGAAGGCAGCTCATTGAAATGTAGGTAGAGGTGATCATTGGTGCGGGGATGAAGAAAAAACATGAGAATCGGCCCACAATCCGAAAAATGGAACTCCTTTCTGGCCCATTGATTCCTTCCTTGATACAACCCTCATCGTGCTGCTCTCTTCAACGCTAACGCTCTATCACTCTCTCTCTCTCTCTCTCTCTCTCTCTCTCTCTAAACGACCAGAGACCTGGGGCGAGCGGTTACCCAGTCGATGGGAGTGCCGCGTCGATAGCGTCGCGTGGAGGCCATGCTAGGTCGCCGGAGACATGTTCTTCGCGGCGAATTGCGTGTCGGTCTGCATCATTAGGGGGTCCGCTGTCTTTCCACTTGGTAAGTCTCCGCTTTTCCAACCTTTCACCTTATCGTAGAATCCATCGTTTGGGGTGCAAAGATTTCTTGAGAGGAAAAAGTTCACAAGTATTTTTTTCTTGGATTCTTCAGGAACTTCTGAACACTTTTTTACACGAATTGTACGAGTTCTTTTTCGGAATTTTTGCTGTTTGAAATGGATGGAAGAGGGGGTGGAACCCGAAGACGGAGGTGATTCTTGGGACCGACACGCTAGGAAAGAGTCGTCTCAGCTTAAGAGAGGGTGAGAGTTTGTGCAAGCTCAGTCTGGGTTGCAATAGCCAAATTTTCTCCACGTGGCTCATCTCGCGAGCCGCCCTTGCTTGCTCCTTTCACACAGGTACTTCATTTTGGTGGCCTTGTACGCTGCTGACAGCGTTTCTGCAAGGCTGCGTGCATATTTTGCGAACAGGAAACCTTGAATGGAGTACAATAAATCGCTCGTTCTGGGAAATGAAAGTAGGAGTGGCAAGAGGTGCTGTGGTGGACGAGACCTACGATAGATGACGTCATCATTGTGGACGCATCTCTGGCCTTCTATTATCTTTCGACGCAAACATGCAACGTAGCTTTCCCTCAGCAACCTAGCCTCACTTTACAGTAGGCAGATTTCGCCTTTTCAACATCCAATTTATCGTACTGCCTACCTTTAACCCTTTCGGAACTGAATTTTTTTTCCGTGGAAGAAATTTTCTTCTAGCTATTGTTTATTACTTGTGAGCACATAAACATCGTTATAGCGAAGTTTGGATGCTACTCGATTACAAACTAAGAAACTAGGAAGCTTTGAAAATTGGCTCACCCTCTTAGTTTTTGAGCTTATGTCGAAACAATTCCAAATTTCATGGTTATGACGAAAAAGTTTATAATCTTGCACAACATTGTATCCCATAATTTTGATAACAGAATGGACCTACTTCAAGTAGTAGGAAAAGTGACTGTTACTTGATAGGTTGCGGGGACCAGCGTTGATTCACTTGTACACAAATACTTGTGACACTAACACCAACACAATGAAATAGCGGGTTCAACGCATAATTAGGAAAGGGAAGGTCGAGTAAAGCAAACTCTAGCGTGATTAGAAAAAATATGTTTTTAAGCGGTAATGCAGACATTTAAATTTAATGGTGGCAATTGCCACCGCCAGGGCCGAAAAGGTTAAAGGCAAAGGTCGCGCTCAACTGCTCTACGGAGGTATTTTCCTTGTCAGGAGGTCGTATGTGAGTAGCTGCACACATTGCAGCAACCTCCTACGGCGGAATGCGCCGTTAAAGCAACTGTGCCATGAGGGCTCTGGGGTTGGATGCTGTGGTATGGGACGATGCGCTAGACCTAGCCAAACATAGACGAATGAAACTTGAACAAAAAACTCACCTACAAATGCCGCTGGAACGGGGGGAACCACTGACGACGGAGGAGGCGCGAACGTTCAACGTTCGGCCCGCCTCTTTGCCGTCGTGGCGAGTGCGAGATTGACCGTGG
>KZ345084.1:228222-243015 GCA_002352805.1 Teladorsagia circumcincta | reverse complement strand
AACTCATATCTTATGAAGTTTCTCGAAAAACTGTCAAGATAGAAAATGTGTCGAATTCGATGGCGAATCCGAATATCAACACAAAAATCCAGCTCGAAGAAGTCAAAAGGTTTTATGCCTATTTTTTCAAAAAGTGTCGAATTTCCTATGTTCAAAAATGATACATCCACCCCGTGTTTCTTCGTTGCTTTTCAACTTTGCCTGATGAAACTGATTGATAGTCGTCGGTTATTCTTTTTCAGGTTATTACACTGGGAAAACAGCCGTCGGATTTCAGAAAAAGGGAAAATTGTCGTAAAAAAGAATGAAGAAGCTCTGTCAGTCACGTGGGGCGAGAATTGGGTAGGAGTGACGTAATGGTTCGCAATTTTTTTGAGATTGTGTGTCTTTTGAGGTCACAAAGGGTTACGGACGTTCTCCGCTGGTTTTCGGTCGAGTTAGTTGCTCCATCATGAAAAAAGCCAAGAATTTCATCCAGCCATGCTTAGAATTTGAGCGTTCTTTCGAAGTTAAGCTCTCAATCGGTAATCTTTTCAATCTTTGGAAGAGCTTGTAACTTAATTATCTAACGGAAAATGAAGGAGGATTTGTTTGTGAGAGGAAATTGTCTCGAAAACTTTGTAATTTTATGCTAGGAAAGAGCAGCCAAGCTGAAGGAGAGAGACAATTTTTTTATTTCTTGTGTCTTACTTGCTCCCTACGTTTCTCTTGCGTTGTTTGCTCCATGTTGATGCATTGTGAAAGAGGCCTCTATGGGAAAGCTAAAAACTGATAGGAAACTGTTAAAAAAGCAACACATAAGAAAAAAAGCAACACATAAGAAATAAAGAATTTATCGCGCTGCAGTCGGTTTGGCTGCTCGTTCCTAGCATAAAATGACCGAGTTTCCGGGACGCTGTCCTTTCACAGACGAATCATCTTTCATATTCCGTTAGAAAATTACCTTACAAGCACTTCTACAGATTGCAAACAATACCGATTGAGAGCTTAACTTCGAAGGAACGCTCAAATGCTAAGCATGGCTGGATGAAATTCTTGGCTTTTTTCAGTATGGAGCAACTAACTCGACCAAAAACCAGCGGAGAACGTCCGTAACCCTTTGTGACCTCAAAAGACACACAATCTCAAAAAATTGCGAACCATTACGTCACTTCTACCCAATTCTCGCCCCACGTGACTGACTGAGCTTCTTCATTCCTTTTTACGACAATTTTCCCTTTTTTTCGAAATCCGACGGCTGTTTTCCTATTGCAATAACCTGAAAAAGAATAACCGACGACTATCAATCAGTTTCATCAGGCAAAGTTGAAAAGCAACGAGGAAACACGGGGTGGATGTATCATTTTTGAACATAGGAAATTCGACACTTTTTGAAAAAATAGGCATAAAACCTTTTGGCTTCTTCGAGCTGGATTTTTGTGTTGATATTCGGATTCGCTATCGAATTCGACAAATTTTCTGTCTTGACAGTTTTTTGAGAAACTTCGTGAGATGTGAGTTTTTGAGGAAAACGTGGGTGGATGTATCATTATTGAACGCAGTGTATAATCGTTTCCTTTTTTTCAACTGCACAGCCTGTGTCCCTCTTGTGTCCCGACATATCTTCGGGGTCTCTGTACGTCTGAGTCTTCGAATGCAGTGCCGATTCACCTACCTAAATCTTTATATGATAGTGACCGATAAAATTACTGACGTATCAATAACCCTTGGAATCTGTCAGGTCCTGTCCACCTTGGAAACTATCTATTCACACAATGTCGAGATGTTTGCATCCGGAAACTTGGGACCGGTCAACGGAATGTTGTGAGTTTTTGTTCTGTTCGTAACAGATCTCGTGAATTATTACTCTTAGCGAAGAAACGTCTGTTGCATTGTGCCGTGCCCCTGCAAAAGCATGTACTGTACGTATTTTTAATACGGAAATACTCCTATTTGAATAAGGTTGCTTTTCGCTGTTGTGCAGATTTTCGTTTTCGTTGTACGTAATGATTTAGCGAAAATGGTGAGGTTGATTCAACTATTCAAGGCGCGGAAGTGTGGACAGGAACGGCCTACAGTGTCGCTTCATTTATGATAGCCAAGGTTTGTCTTTGAAGGCGTTTGCCGTAGCTTTGAATAGGTCTTCAATAACTTTTTGATATATCCAGATTCTTAAAGGCAAAGTTCGGGAAAGCTGGTCGAAAATTAGCTTTTCCTCGTCTAATATACAGCAGTACGCAAACGCGGACCATGTGCAGAAGTGACGAGGCAGTCTGACAAGTTTTAGGCGCCGCCAATGCTCCAACCTAGGCGCTAGGCGCCTAGGTTGGAGCATTGGCGCCGCCCTAACCCCATTCCCGCCTATTGTTCCACGCAACCTTCCAAACAACAGAACACTAGATGTCAAGCCGTTGTTTGGAAGGTCGTAGGAGGATATTTTGCGGATTTCGACTGCCAAGTTCAACATCAAAGTTTATGTTACGGCCATTATCGGAAAGTTTACGATTCATTCTGAGAAGAATCAAATTTGCAACAGGGAAAACTAACAAAAAAGTAAATAAGCAGAAAGAAATAGAAAAACAAAATTAGTTGCCTCTGCTGATTTTTGTGGCCGTGTCGGTTGCTGGCATGAAGCCAGCAGCTGCTGTGAACATGTTCACACACGTAATTCTGGCCCTAACTTGTAGATAACTAACGAGGAGGTCATTATTTTGGACCTTTTAGGGAGTGGTTCCTGCTTTTCTTCTTGAGGTTTGATTCAGTTAGCACCTGGGGTGTCATATTTGTACGGAGAGCTCCCTCATTTTATCACGGGGCTCGCCTTTGAAGGCGGGTCTCAATGATGAAAAGGCGACCCATTCGAAATTAAGTTAGAGATGGTCAGGGATACACGAAGGAATAAAAAATCGAAAAAAAATGGACGGAACTCTCTCCTTGCCCGTTGATTTGCGCACTGATGCGACTCATCTTTGCTGCCCTCTTCATCACTGATGCTATCTCCTCTGAACGATTAGAGACTCAGACATTAGACCACGCGAGAGGGGAGGGGCGTACCACGCCAACTGCGCCGAAGTGAAGGCCATGCCAGGTCGCAGGAAGCATATGCTTCGGTGCGAACTGCGCATCGGTCCTCACCCTTGGAGGATCCGTCTGTCTTCCCAATAGGAAAATACCTCGACCTCGACCTTCGTTCTTATCGTGGAATCTTCCTTTGAGTCTAAATCTGCTCTCGCTTGCAAACTCTTTAGCTTTCTTATCTTGGGGCAGTCTTCGCTCCTCGCCCAGCTGTGTGCAACCAGATGTATTTTGTGAATTCCTGTGGAGTGAGGAATAATACTTGCAGGGCAAACAATGTAATGGCTTTGATACGGCACGAGGTATTTACGAAACGTGCTGGAATCGAGCAGGCCTTCAATACCAAACGCCCGAAGCACTATACGAGGAGAATCACTATCGAGCCATTGCTTACATGCGACCATTAGCTATCTGGGCAATGCAACATGCTCTCGAGATGAAAACTAAGCACTAGATCTCTTTGACTAACCTGATTAGAATATAACTCAGTTTTGCTACTCTGGTGTAAATACATCTCACATTCTTTCAACTAAACAGCCACGCTCAATACCATGCCATTCTTGAAGAGTTCTCAAAAGAACGTGTATGAATATGATTGATTATGTAGTCTATTAGGTTTTATGTTGTCATGCAAACTCGCAAATAAATCGATTCGAGCACAAGCTTACAGCTACAGCTGCACTTTCTTCTGTACAAGCCCAATGGTCCTCAGAGATAGGGATGTGCCATTGTCATTGGGAGACCACCTCGCGCTTTTCACTCTTCAGTGGGAATTCAGATTGGCAACGGTGTGCACGATCATTTCGTTGGAAGAAAATCAGGCGCTAAAACATGAAATGTGCATAGCTTTCGCGGCAAAAGTACTCTAGCAGCGATACAATTAAAGGAGGATTTCACGATAAGAACGAAGGTCGAAGAAGGGGGAAATTGCCTAGTGGGGAGACAGGCGGACCTCCTGAGGGTGCGGACTGACACGCAATCGGCAGCGGTAGATTTGGCCTAGGCGGTCTAGCATGCGTTCGGCGATCCCCGCCTACCGACTATCTAATCACTCGCGCAGTCTATACGCGTGTGGCTAGATAACAAAGAAAGCGTCATATTGAAGAGGGCACTACGATGGGAGTTGCATCAATGCCGAGATCAAGGGGAAAGGACAAGGTCCCATTTCTACGGTTTTGGGCCGTTTCTCACGATTTTTCCTTCTTTCTGGTACCACTCATCATCCCTAACTTAATTTGGAATGGGTTGCTTTTTCGTCGTAAGTTCTGCCTTTAGGAGGTGCGATAAGCGATAGAACTTCTTTCAAAACAAAGGTCTGAGGGAAATGGTGGTATAATGATGATTCTAAAGGGGAAGTGTTTTTCGTGCCGTTTCGGGATACGTTCTGTTCTCCTTTTAGGTCGGCTCACCGAACCTCTGCGATCAATAAAGATTGAAGACAATATCAGGCTGAGATTCAGGTATAGATTTAGACGTAGGCTTGGGCTTGGGCCTGAACTTAAGCTTAGGCTTATACGTACGCCCAGGCTTTGCTTAGATGTATGGTGACGTGATGACTTGTGCCTCTAGGCTTACGCTTAATGCCACAGTCTCAGCAAGGTTCGCTCACTTTAGTCCTTCTTTTATCGTGACTTATCACTTTGCAGTGCAGAGGGACAACCCAGTACGCGGAAGGGAGTCTCTGAGAGCAGCGGCGGGGACCGTGACCTGTTCATAAATTTGAAACTTTAAGAAAGAAAGTTATGGACATAGCAAGATAAGGTGCTCAGCATTAATCATGTCCTTTTAGACGTACTTCCCGTTCTATTATATGCTTTATTTCGAAAAACGAGAAGAGCCTTGAGTGCAGACCAAACACCATAAGTGACAACGGTCCAGGAACGTGGTTTTTTTTTCTTCTTGCCGTTCTCACTTGTAGTGTGTGGTATCTCCATTCAGCAGCATTTGTATTTGTAGCGGGCACGGCATGAGTGGGCTTTTTGTAACAATTTGGACCTCGAAATTTCTGCTGTGTGTGGAAATCCATAACATCTAGGCATAGCCCTTTTGAAGCATCAGTTCCATTGACGTATGCAAAGATTCCAGTATCAAATGCTTAAATGAGTAGTTTGCACCACTAATGATCTCAATTGAGCTGTCACAAGAATTTCACCCTGTCATTTCCGGTAGTTTCTTAGTATATCAAGCGGAGTCAGAGCAGGAAGAAGCGCGCCTTCTGCGATTTTCGCTGCTTACTTTGCTGGAATTCAGTTTGTCTTTGTTGTTCTTTTTTTTGGGTGGAATTCCAACTGTTCCTTGGTCCGTTCTGTGGGAGTGGCCATGTGTCTTCGCCTGGAACGCTGTTTTGATTCTGCAGTATATCCCAAGTGTAATTTTCACTCTGCTGCAGTGCGGTATCGATCATCGCCGAGTTGTGGCGTGCAAACACAATCCTCCTTTTCACTACACGGATAAAGCCGCACTTTATCAGACTGTGTCACTCCTACAATCACAATCATCCATCAACTTACAATGATCGCTCGAAAAGCGATCACTGTAAGTGCTCGTTGGTTGCAGGAATGACATACGTTTGATAAAATGTTCTCTGGGTGTGATTCGCTACAACCGAAAGCAACTTTTCCGCTTTTCGCACGAAACTTATCGCTGCGGGAGCCCCAGGTCCACCAGTGTTCAGGAATGGACCTGGGGTCGAGTGCAGCAAGCCCCAACTAGGGGATGGGTCCCCAAAACTCTGCATCTCTGCTGTGTTGATGACGCAACTCTCGTGCTAAAGAGTAGGAGAAGAGTCCAGAGAGGCAGAGTTTTGGGGACCCATCCCCTAGTTGGGGCTTGCTGCACCTGGCCCCTGAGGTTCTCGTCGCGAAAAAGCTTCGCGTGCTGAAAACGGAAAAATCGCCTTCTATCGTAGCGGGCCGCACCCGTGCTCTCCCCGATCTCTCATGTTCGACTCGAGTTTTTTTTTCTTCAGTTTTTGCTCTATCTTTTGACTTATCACTCAAATTGCCTCTACAATTACTGATCTATGACCTTTCGCGCATCGGTCGTCCCTTGTTTACAATTTCTCGCCTAATTGCCGTCAGTCTAAAAAGATTGGTGTTATCATGCAACTTTCCTGACAGGCATGCGTCGTTATCAATGTGGCCGTGATTTTATTCGACACTGATCGAGTGTGGATAATTTACTCGTCCTCTTTGAAAAAACGTGAGTGCTTGAAGTTCCGTTATCGATGTTCTAAGCTTGAGCTGACGCCCGGCTGAGGCTCCGTATATAGTCGGTGGCTTCGGAGATTGGGATAGTAGACAACAGGATATTAGACTAGAATGTACCTCCAGCACTTAGACTGGGGCTACCGTAATCCGTGTTGCGCGTCGAATGAAATGCATTATCGGCGCCGCACACAACCAACATTGTAATTGACGGCAAATACTTTTGCAATGCATGCTCGTATTATGCATGTGTCGACATTGTAAAGCGGTCTTGCTTAATATAGTTCGTTTTATATGACTATATGAAGATCGAGAAACGAACAGTATTCCAAAAGTTTCGGGAGTTTTCTGTGTAATCTTCTGGAAGGCATTATCGATGGTTCACTGCACATGTTCATTTAGGCACAACGTGGCCAGGGGGGCACCACGTAAGACCTTGTTCAGGGATGCACGCTCACGCAAAAAACTGGCATGTTCGCGTACTTCGGGAAATCCGTGAGCCAGGGTAGTGTAGGCAGCCTGGGAGAGGGGGGGGGGGTGAGGGCAGTCACTTGAAATGCATGAAAAGCTGCAATACTCGAGTTTGCACCATCCGCTTGAGAGAACGCCAAGCGAGCATAGCGAGTTACATAAGTATTGACCTTGCAATTTTCCGCTCGTCCGTTTCTCACAATCGACACATATCAAAATTTCAACTGAAATTCACCAACTCCGGACGTTTCGCTAACGCACTCCCCAATTCCCCAATCGATGGTTACTAAACCTTGGCGGAGATTTTCATTTTCTTTCGCTTTTTTCCCTCAATGTAAACCCATCGAAAACTGACGACAGATGAATGATCCGTAGCTAACACGATCAAGCAAAAAGGTGGCAAGCTGTTCAAAACGTTCACTACATTCCTAATACGAACCTAAGTGCACTGCGAATGCCTTTGTCAAGTACAGAGCTGGTTGTGTGCGCGCGCCGATAACGCACTTAATTTGACGCACTACCCGGATTACGGTAGCCCAGCCTAAGTGCTGAAGTTACATTCTTGTGGATACTAGAATAGTGGGATATTAGGATATTCAGTTGAAAAGATACGTATCGACTGGAATGCTGGAAATTAGTAGATCAGGATCGATCAATAGTTTCTGGTCATTGCAGGGCGCTATCCTCATCTCTTTCTCTACTGCTATTCTACTGTTGTTATATCACAATCTCCTACTCTCTAACGATTCAATCGATATCTAATTTTATCAGAGGAGTTCTGCTCTACGACCTCTATCCTCGCCTTCCAATCAATAGATATTTTCTTCATTTTCACCTACTGTCCTAATCTCCGTAGTCGCGAACTGTGAACGCGGCCTGACAGCTACCCGAACTGCGTTAGCTCTTAATCGCTTGAAATGACTAATATGTGGTCGAATATGCTGTGGAATACACTTTTAATTTGTAATGTTCTTCCATAGTCATCATTCGATGTTTGAACCCGAAGAGCAAACACCCCTCGGCGAGACCCACGTCCTATCGCAACATTTCCCAAGCCCTTATCAACAGCAATGGTGACATTTCTGTTCATTGGAACAGAAATGTCACCATTGCTGTTGATAAGGGCTTGTTGAAAAGCCTATTGTTCCAACACCATTGAAGCTGCCCAGGCAAGGACGCGTAAATGCATAACTTTTTTGGAGATTTGGTTATTCATTCGAAAAAAAGGGATGATTTCGTGTTGCCAGGAGAACTGTCTAAAGTGCTTATGTCTCGTTTATAATTTGCGATCGTACGTGCTTGGGCCATTAGGCGATGGTTCAAAAAGAGAAGCATACATATGGGCTAGGCGGTTAGACGAGTAGGCGAGTAGGCGACACGAAAAGGATATTTATTGATTTGTTTGCTCTGCCCATTAAGCGATTGCCTAACCGCCTAACCGCCTAATCGCCTGCTCGCCTACTCGTGTAAAATGCTCTATGGGCGGAGCAAATCAATACGTATGTAGTCTTCTCCGTTTAACCGTCTTTTCGCCTTCGCATGGACGCCAATCGTCTAGTCTGTACGTATATTTTTCATCATAGACTAATCGCTTAGTCGCCTACCGCACGCACGATCGCCAACTGTGAACGATCCACTAGTGAAGTCAGTCCCTTCGATTCGTGTTCAATCCCTCGGGCGAATCCCCCAATCTTCGAAACGTTGAGTAGAACGCGACCTTCGGCGGGCACCGGTGTCCGGGGGAGGTGTATTCAGAGTTCAACAAATTTAGTATCCCCATTCCAGAAACAAGCCTTAGAAGAACTAGGGGAGGTGAGGGCAGGGTCAACCGTTCGTTGGACACAGTCCAACGAGGGGGTCGTATTTGACCGACCGAAAAGGGAGGGATTCGTATCCGCGAAGTTCAAGGTCGCAATAGGTAGGTAAGACATCAAGTGTTTCTTTAACAATTAACCACAAACGAGTGCATGGCGCACTCCAAAGCAGACGAGTTTACCGCGGAAGTGTCCATAATTGACTATCTACCCACATAATTGTGTTCTGGAGCAGATCCGATGTTTCCAAACTGGACCTAACTTAGTAAAAAAGTGACCACGGTAGATTGACTACTAAGGGCTCTTGGGCGGTTGAATTTTGGAAAAAAATTCAACCGTCTGCGACTTCCTAAAAAGTTTAATATCCGTCGTGATGCACAAAGCTTGTGCGATGTCATGTAAACATAATTCCCAATAAAATTGAGTTTGAAGGGAACTGTAATTGTTTAAGTGCTGAGAATTCGCGTTTACAGTGGAGTTGCTCCGAAAACCAATGAAAAAAAATTGTCCAACGGGACGATTTTTTGTACAATTCATTTTGGGATCAAAATTAAATATTCATTAGAGAGCATTAACCTTCTAGTTTCTTCCAGAGTAAAAAGAATTGCAGAAAGTCATTTATGGAAAAAGTTGTAAGCGTTTGAAGCCAGGAAACCAGCGCTCCGCGAAAAATTTGTCCGCGATACACCCAAAATTGTCCAACGGGGCGATTTTTTGACTCTATTAGTTTTGGAAAGAGCTCAGGTATTCATTAGGAAGCTCTAATCTACTAGTTCATCCCAGGGGGACAACAATTGCCAAAAGTTCATTCTAGAGGAAGTTATAGCCTTTGAAAGCCAAAAAAACTGGTTTTGGAAAAGAAATTGTCCAACGGGGCGATTTCTTGAAGAAAACAGGCTTTGCAAAAGTTAGAGTATATTTTAGAAAGGAAACGATCTGTAGTCTGAAAATTTTCTAGCCACTTATCACAATCTCTTATTTGAAGTAAATTACAACCTTTCAAAGAAAAAATAGGCAAATTCTCATTCATTCCACATGGTGCTGCCGTAGCAGCTGGAGGCTAGAGGAGGGGAGAATGGAGATGAGAGTAAAAAAAACAAATTATGTAACACATTCAAGGTACAATTCAGTATTAGAATATCGTTCTATGCCATGACCAGCGATACTCCTTGATATATATGAGGCACCTTTTCTGCTTATACGCATCCCCTCTACTATCTTTTGGGGTCATAACTGGAAGAGACTGTGACGTAACGCGGGAAGGTTAGGTCCCGGCGGTTGACGGGGGACTAATCTGGTGTAGTAGAAAGCATCACCACAATCACGACACGACGTTGGAACGAAATCTTAATACTTAACTGTATTTGGGTCTGTTGGGTATTATTCTCCCTCTCTGCTCCCCATCCTCTTCCTCCTCCTCTACACCTTCACCACCCTCCAGCTGCTGTTGCAGCATCATGTGGAATGAATGAGAGTGTCTTCGAGAAGGTGTTTACATAGCCGTTGAGGTGATATCACAATCACGCCATGGCAAAACACTGACAGGCAACTCCTGCGAACTCCCCAGATTTGTTAGCGGCTTGATAATTCCATAAGCTTTCCAATCACTTCATTTTCATTTTGCGGACGGATAAACAGACATACATACATACAGACATACATACAAACCGACACACCAAGTTAGCGGTTTATAAAGTAGAAGGATTGTAATATGGGGGTGAGAGACTGAGGGATGGGGAGAGAGTCCACAGACTGGAGTCTAGGAAGACAAGGCTGGCTGGAGGATCCCGGCTGGCAGCTGCTTGGTAGCCTCCATGCCATTGCGGCAAACGTGACGTACTACGCCGCATCTCATAGCTGACCCCTTTGACGGCGTGGACATGACAATTTCGTTTATTATTGTCATCTTCACACACCAATTAAGAAAGAAAAAGATTTTGTAAACGAACTGACTAAATAAGAAGAAAGTTGCCCTTTCTTCTCGCTTTCTACATTTGCACTATCTCAGTCCATAATTTCAGTAAAATGCACGATCACACCGTACTCGATGGCATTGGTTGGAAAGTAACAGGTGATTTCGTTGCGCCCGAATCGCACAAGCGGGGGCCGTTTTATCCTCGATTTTCACAAATGTTAGACTTGCTCCCTATGGTAGTGAGGTGAGTTTATTTGTTTTAATTATATTATTCAAGCCTTGAAATTCGTTGCTGTTTGTGTGTGTTGCGATCCCGTTCATACTTGTGTTGTTGACTTCTTCTTCAGTCCTTTTAGGCGTTTGTTGTTTGCAGTTGAACATATTTGATATATTGGGTTGTCTCATAATTCCTGTCGCAATTTTGACACTTTTGTTTATTCAAGTTTTACCTTTTCTAGCAAGCAACTGATCAACAGCCTAACCACCATCATGGTCACTGATATGCATGCATTTGCTAAGGAAGGTTTTGAAGCTATCAGCTTAGAATGAGTGAAGCTGGGAATTGATGAATTGACAAAATTCGATTTTGGGGTGGTCTTAATCCTCAACTTTTTTCTGTGGCAGATGTTCATTCAGGGCGCAGGGGAGGCGATGGCTCGTAGGAGCGATGCCAGCGCTATACGGTGCATGAGGTATCGTAGCCATGGCTATCTCCCTCAGAATGAGGCAGGTTGGCATCGCAATGTGAGGTCGGGGATCCATTTGGAGAAAGGAGATTCTGAGACATTTTTGACGGTTTCCTCGTAATAGCGGAGCCACAGTGGAGAGCTGCCCCACGCTGACTCTCGCAATGCTTGTCTTCACACAATGAATTGATTCCCAAATCAGGCCATCCAGCGAACACAACGAACAAAAACAATATCCTCAGAATACGGAGTTCGAGCTTTGGATGAGCTGGTGCTCCCTCCCTGCGAGTAGCCATCTGGCGTGCTGCGTGTTGTTGTCGCAGTGAGCTCATGACTTCTCCACTGGCGACCGACTTCAGAAGGCTCTGCTTATGCAGTCGTATAATGATTTTTTTCCAAATGGTCAGGCGTGCTTCTTGCTCATGATCGGCCGGACCATACGGTTTCCATCAAAACTTCATTGTGCTGCAGTCCTTTGCATCCGGATGGCGTGTGCTAGTGCATCGGTTGCACCCAAGTATTTGCTACAACAACCTGGTGGCAACGTTCGGATGCACTCCCAAATTATGGTGTAAGGGGCCCTCATCAAAAGTGACCGCAGGTCCAGTATGAGGTTGAACTACACAATTCGTTTCTTCTTTGCCGTTGCGATTGGATCACTAGCTCGGTGCTACCATTAGCAGGGACTGGGTCAAACACAGCGCTGATCTTCCCTGCTATCCTCCTTGCAGTAGGGTTCATTTGAGGATCGTGAAGCGTAATCATCCGTCATTGTCACTGACTTATTTTGATTCCTAATTGATTAACCCGTTACCTGCTTGATCTTCTGAAACCACACTGTGAAGGCTCTTAAAGCATACTCCAAAATACTAACGTATTTAGCCGTGAGACGATCTTGAACAGAAGAAATTCGAATTTGAATAGAAGTGCGACAGGAATTATGAGACAACCCAATATGTTGGTAGAGATAGCATAGTTGGGTTTATGCCTCCACTCTACAACTACTTCAGTTCCTTGTTGGTCAGCCGTTAAGACGCGCCATACACGCTTTTTGCAAAATATATGCGATCTTCGTACCGCACGCTGCAATGCAAGCTTCACGATCCGTCTCATCTGACCTGCTAAGGAGAATATCGCATAAACTTGCTTCAAAGCGCTCACGCTCCGGAGAAAGTCGGGTGTTAAGAACGCGCCTTATTGAAGTACTGTTAAGAGTTCGCGATGCAGGCAATTAGACAACGAGGCTAAGAGGAAAGGAATGGTTAGGCAGTTGCTCGGTAGGCGGAGCGAACCATGTCGGTACTTGTGCGATCTTACCAGGGAGGTCCTTCAGAAAATGCCCAGCTTCCTCCAAACGGTTTTCACCATGATTTAGGGTGCGTGCTTGGATTTCAGAACTGTTGTTCATTTTTCCTAAGCGGCCCTCTGAGTGCCCTAAAATGGGTCCAAATAGCCCAAGCGCCACTCCTTTTTGAGATCAGGTTTTGGTGAAAATTGTCTCATATGGGTTAATGATGGTCAAGATGGTACTATAGCATCTATTACTTACTACGGTTATGATTTTGCGACATCATGCAAGCGATAGTCGAAAATGCAAAAATTTGTCGCCCCGGGGAATCGAACCCTGGACCATCTTTTCATCCCTTTTTTGGCGTTCAGAAGGCCACTAAGGAAAAATGAAACACAGTTCTATGTTTCATGCACTATCTCGACATAATGCAAAAAAGAATTTTGAGAAAGCGCGGCATGCCCTGAAAGACCTTCCTTGTCAGGGCGATGTCAGACTTTGCGAATCGAGCGATTCGCTAGCGAATCGCTGGATACGAGCGTTGCGCTAGCGAATCCAACTTTGCATCAGCGAATCGAACTATGTACCAGCGAGTCGAACTATGTACCAACTACTCAATAGTGGCGGGACCTAAAGTTCAAAAGGAGCCCGCCAATTTCTAACTGTATTTACTCTCAAGTGACGCTGTTAGAAAGTGGCGAGACTTCCTTTGAACGTTGGGTCCCATCACTGTTGAGTTGCTGGTACATAGTTCGACTCGCTGATGCAACGTTCGATTTGCTGGCACAACGCTCGTAACCAGTGATTCGCTAGCGAGAAATCTGACATCACCCTTAGCGCGTTGTCAGACTTCGCAATCCGGCAAATCTGTAGCGAATCGCGGGGTACGAGCGGTACAGCGACAGTATATGCGCTTGCCATTTGAAAGGTAGGTAAGTAACGAGAATCGTTCTCGTTTCGTGTGACGCTCGCTGCTTTCCCACGCTATAATGCCCCGGCGAGCCGAGGAAAGTGACGAGAGTTGAAGGAAGCGGTCGCGATAACTCCCATGGGAACGAATGGCATTTATGCATAGTGGAGTAGGTGGGAAACCTACCCAGTGAGACGATTGGTGGCTTTGCCAGAGCAGTGGCCTTAACAGCAGCGTGATAAATGGTTGGAAAAGAGCTCCTCGAGTTCTAGAACTTTGCCCGTTTACCATTTCCGACATGAAAGGGGTGACGCCTGAAATTTAGCGGCGTTGTTTGAAGAGCCCTACCTTGTCCAGGCTATATCTCATTCTTACAAACCCTTCCGTCAATGACGTCTTTCAAACTAAGCGGAAGCGATTCTGAGGTGGGGGAAAGTTCCACTAATCCTGACCGAAAGAACCGCGATGAGAGCCAAGCTACAGCCTACCAGACGAGTTGAATTCATCAGGACAAGGCCTTTTGATATCAGTGGCACGCCGGAAGTGAAGTCGAGCGACAGCGATAACTTTTGATGATGCGATGTGAACCACACAGCCGTAGAAGCCCTTTCTACGTCCAACACGCCGTTGATTAGGCGCCACTATCAGAGCGCCACCTATTAACTCAATGAGTAGGATCCTACCAGATCCCCTGTGCAACGTTCGCATTCGCCTCTATGAGATTATCACGACCATTTTTGTTTAGAAGCGAGAGGGACCACGCTACTTTCTCACTTTAGCAGTAGATCAGGATAGTAGTAGATTGTGATGGTGTGCTGGCAAGATTGGATACGTATTGATTGTCGCCTGAAAACGCCTAATCTACTACTTTTCAGCGATTCCAATCGTTACGTATGCATTCTTGTCAGCGCTGTGTTCTAGTCTATTACAATCTTGATATCCTATCACTGACTATCCTGTCTCAGGATTCGCGAACTATGACCACGGTCTAATCGCGTATTTGTAATCGCTCATTCGCCTGTTCGCCTCTAAAGTCATGTGCGATTTCGAACCATGAGATCACCGTCATACTCGGCGAGGGACAAGCATCGCTTGTACGTCGCTTGCCAATCAGCGATTGGCAGGCGATTGCGCATTCGCTTCAAGGTGCACAAGCGACGGGCACCTACGGCCGATGCAGTCGGCCGCGACATCGATTGCTTGCGGTGCCAATGCCCGTCGCTTGGGGCGATGTCAGACTTTGCGAATCGAGCGATTCGCTAGCGAATCGCTGGACACGAGCGATTCGCTAGCGAATCGCTGGATCCGAGCGTTGCACCAGCGAACCGAACTTTGCACCAGCGAGTCGAACTATGTACCAGCGACTCAGTAGTGGCGGGACCCAACATTTAAAGAGCCGCGCCAATTTCAAACTGTGTTTACTGTCCAGTGACGCTGTTTGAAATTGGC
>KZ345084.1:209321-219778 GCA_002352805.1 Teladorsagia circumcincta | reverse complement strand
CTCGCTGGCGCAAAGTTCGATTCGCTGGTGCGACGTTCGATTCGCAAAGTCTGACATCGCCCTAAAGGTGGTGATTAAGGGTTACCATGGAGGAAGAAGTCAGAAAACCGCAAAATAAGACTAGGTCGAACAGGCGGTTCATAATTTATCTTCGAATAACGAAAACACGAAAAGAAACCAAGAAAGAAGAAAAATTGTCTGCACAAAGCGGCTGAGCAGTGAAGGATAACATCTGATTCATCAACTCATAGTTAGTGGAGGATGGTCAGAGAACAGAAAGACCATTCGAATGAGGAGGCGCAGATACCACATGTGCCACGTTGACCCTCCATTGAAAAGTTCTCGGAGTACTTTTTACTGGAGGGTCATCGTGTCACACGTGGTATCTGCGCTTCCTCATTGAAGTGATCTTTCTTTTCTCTGACCAGCTCCAACACGTAGAAGTTTAAAAAGCGGCTGCTGTTCTGCACATTGTTCAGCTGCTTTGCACAGCCTGTTTTTTAGTTTTTTATCGGTATCTTTTCTTGTTTTTGTTATGAAGATAAATTATGGGCCTCCTGTTTGATCTAGGGTTAATTTGCAGTTTTCTGTCTTCTTCTTCCTTGGTAATCCTCAATCACCACCTCTAATTGGGAGTTAGGGGTACTTTACAACCGTCCCTGAACGATGCTGTGAATGAAATTACGTAGGTTTCTCACACTAATAGTGGAAGAAAAAACCTACGTAATTTCATTCACAGCATTTTTCAGCAGATATGGACGGCAGATTTGGAATCAGCATTTAAAGACGCATCAGGTGAAGTACATCTCATTTCAAACGGCCGCTTCGACCTACCATCCTCCCCCTGTAAGTCAGTGCCATACAGGTGCCATACCTGTGGATGCACAACACCTTGTGAACTCTATCTGGTACATCCTCATTCACCACTTCTTGAACTCTGTGTAGTGGCCACCTGTTTTGAGCACTACCGTAACCGAGCGTCCACCCATCTCACGTATGCATCTGCTTATATTTTAGATCGAAACGTTTTCAGTCAAGACACACCGCATGCCTTCTGCCATCGCCGCCAATTCTAAATTTACTCTAGTCGCTTCACATGACGTTGGAGCCCTGCGAGAGTCTCCATTCAGGCGTGCGCGGACCCATTCCATTCCCCAGCACTTGACAGACAAACGATTTCACAGGGGGCAAGAAGTGAGTGAGGATGTTCCAGATGGATTTCAGGTACTGTGCATCCGATAGTATGGAACCAGTACGGTACAAAGTGTCACACCCCTACAGTTCAGTCAGAGATCTGGACAGTATGGTATCCTATTTATATGCGAGAAACTCGTCATATTTGAAGAACAATTGAGAATGTCTCTGTCGACAGTCAATTCATTGACCGATAAGTTCTCAGAAGGTTGTGACAAAGTATTGGATCACCATAACAGCATGCGGGCGATTGTTTTGTTGAGTTGTAAGGTTTTTACAATAACGTGGTATTGCTTGGAATTCATACTCAGAAGTTCCAGTGAAACATGGTTTTTTCATTCCTCACTCTTCCTCCTATCTAATTCTAATATGCTGATTTGGTGAGAAGAGCTGCCTTGACACCATACAGGGTGGCCGAAAAGTAGGACGCCATGTTTTGGTGGGTAAAAGCCAAGAAAGAGACTCGATCAGAACCGCCTTCACACAAAGATGTAGTTCAGCTAAATGATCACTTGTGCAGAAGGTGCTTCGAATTTACGACTCGGCTTCGAGAAAGGCTCTCTGACGTTCAACGACAAGATCAGGAGTGAGCCGCAGGTAGCCACCGGCGTTGTCGTCCCACCTCTTCTGAAGCGCTAACTTCAGAGCACCCAACGAGCTGTTGAATCTTATGAGGTTTTGCTCTACAACATCCTCACATAGAGGAGTCCACCGCGTTAAGAGCCTGAAAGAAGGAAGGTCTCAATTCCTTGCTCCAGTGGCCCGGGACTTGAGCGCTCAGGATGGCTTTGGTTGATTTGAACGCGTATTGTAGAGTCCAGTTTGATTGAAGAGCAAACATCGTTGAGCAAGATGCTCGTAATCCCAGAACAGCATACTGTACATCATTAAGGTCTTTTGCATGACCTTCGAGTTAGTTTTAGCATTTGTGAAAAATGAACTCCAATGGAGCGGCTTTTTGGATGTTACCCTGTCACAAACTACCCCATCTTCGAGAGAAAGTCCGTTGTGAGCAAGACGGCATGTTTGTAAGAAAAAGTGGGCGGAGTTTTGGGTGTCGACTGGTCTCAGGTTGAATGCTATAAGACAATGGTGGTGGGAGGTGCGGAAAAGGGGGGTCGTATCAAGTCCACCTCGGAGGGAGGGGGTCGTAAAAATTTTTCAAAAAGTAACAAGGATAGGACTGACCCTGCTGCCGAACGGCCCCACTGGTGACCACCACTCCTCACCTTGGAGTGTAGAGATATGAGAGATATATAAGTTTACTTGAATTTCTCCCTGAAATCTCATGGACCTTCTGAAAAATGAATTACACGAATTTTACGGGTAGGTTTTTTTGGGAATTTTGCTTTTGCAGTATGTAGTCTTTCCCAGCTCCGACGAACCGTTTTTGATTAATGTTACTTATTGTTTCGGATAGGATGATGATAGATAGGGGTGGGTTCAGGAGACGGAGGTGAATCGTGAGACCACAAGTGGTAGGGAAAGGATCGTCTCAGACTAACAAGGGAAGGATCCCAGGTCGAAGTGGCCATTCGAAATGAAACCTATACTCACGGACGTGTTTTCGGACGCTGATCTCAATTCCGTCTTCCAAATTTGCGGTTCTTTGAACAGAGTTAGAAAGGTGGTTTCAAACGAAGGCGCATTAGAAGAATGGCCGGGAGACTGAGCAGATCAGGGGCGGCTTGGCCGAGGGGTAGTGCTGGCTGTTCGGGCTGGTGAGACCATGGTTCAGATCTTGCTCTACGCAAATCTTTTGCACATTATAATTATGCCTGTTTTAGCATAAAGAACTATTTAGTTTTGAAGCTTGCACTGTGTACAACTCTGCCATGTGTTTAGAGGGGATCGCTTTAGACATCATCTATTTTCGTCATAACTTTTGCGAATAGTTATTTTACATATATGTTGGAGTGTTTCTTCCGGATAACGTGAGCTAATAGGACAGTCATGTGTTTTCACAACCACACTGACAGTCTAATTCCATCCCATGATTCTCAGTGGGTTGATGATTGAGTTGATGGATAGATGACCAACCCAAATTTTCGATGACTGGCCAAAATTTTGGATTTGGATCGAAACTTGCGCGCTGAATACGAATATCACCTTTGTTTGGTACGAAAAGGCCTCATGCGAGCGGTAGGTGTACAAGGAGTGGTCATTTGCAAACGACGCGCACACTTGTTCGCAGCTCCTCGCTAGCTCTTTACACTTTAATATGGGCAAGCGCTGATGACCTACCATGGAAAAGTGTCTCCCAAACAATGTATTCAGCGAAAGCAAAAGTGCGAAGTCGCCGAGAATTCAATCTCACGGCCTCTGGCCGGTCGGCTCAAGCCACTGCCACTGCGCTATGGCGCTTCATAACTATGTTGAGAAAACCAATCCGCAAATTTAGAGGGCAGATTCGAAATCAGCGTCCAAAAATACATCTAGTAGTGCACAACTCATTACAAATGGCCGCTTCGACCTGGGATCCTTCCCTTGTAAGATGGGGTGAGATTCCATATAAGACCAAGACCGCCATCGGGTAATGCCCTCCACCAAGGTGAGGTCACCATGTGAAGGCCTTGCTTGGCCGGCAGGTGCGCCCTCCTCAGCGATCTTGCTACTTTTCAGTGGGTAGATTTCGTCTTCTTCAACATTTGATTTATCGTA
Source organism: Teladorsagia circumcincta (assembly GCA_002352805.1). Lineage (NCBI taxonomy): Eukaryota > Metazoa > Nematoda > Chromadorea > Rhabditida > Trichostrongylidae > Teladorsagia > Teladorsagia circumcincta. The sequence goes on along the minus strand of KZ345084.1, from coordinate 215,923 downwards.
CCTTACTTACCTTTCAACGTGTACGAATGCCTCCAAAATTGTGTGGTTGATGGAATCCATAAGATGTGGTTTATAGAAACTTGGGAAAAGGTACGCCGGACTAAAGACGTTCGACGTTTCTCAGAACCTGTTTAGCTCTAAATCAGGTAAAATCTCTCGCTTTTCTGGGCATGAGTGCACGTTTGCAGGTATCGATCTGCACTTTTCAATGAGACTTATTATGTTGTCAGTGGATCGTCTATGTGGTTCGATTACGATCCATCTTGGAAAGATTCGGAAACCGAGATGGATTCCCTCACCGAAGCGCAGCTGCAAAAATATGGAAGATTCGGATACCTGGAATGTAAGTGTGGTATAGGATTGCTAAGAGTTACGCGTGTGCTGTCAGCTATTATCCATCATTCGTCACCCGAAATTCCCGATCACTTGCATCATCGGACGTCTATGGATTCAACACATTTGATAATATTCTACTCATCGCAACCTAAATTTATATTTTAGCATGGGAATATCTATTGGTCAACACATACGATGTTCATTTTTACGCCAGCTGGGCCCTCCTGAAGAACTGGCCCATGCTCGAATTATCTTTGCAGCTGGATTACTGTAAGTGCCAGCGGGTTGCCTTGTTTGTTCCTTTTTCTCATTAAAACGTTGACGACAATGTGTGTTTTGGGTTTTTGCGCCGCGTGGGACCGGAGCGGTTTTGCAAGCGGCGCCGCCTCACACCATATCCGTTTTGAGCTATAAATGCGCAAAACTTGGATTGGATAAGAAGTATTCGATGATATTGATGTGGCAAATCTACGGGAAAGTAAAATTGTAAGAAATCGAGCGAAATGACGTATCATGATAATGAAAAGGCAAATTTTGGTCGCTTTCGCTGGGGTGAACTTCAAAACTATCCTACTAACTACTGGGTGCGCCAAAATTACGGAGACAGCGCATGCGCATACAATTTAAACCTCTATTCACAGCTGGTGCTTTCTTCTGTGCTTATTTTGGTCTGTTGTGTTGAGCTGATCATACTTATCTTATTTAACCACCAAAATGTATGATTGTTGCGATGGCTGAGTGATATTGCCGCCATCTCAGAATCACTTAACTTCAACTTTGAGAGTTTTCGGCACGCAAAAATTTTCAGCATTTTGATGTTTATTCGGGTAACATTCATCGATACACTAAATGCTCCAAAGAATGAGGAACCGAATGCATTTATTCCGGACGACGAGGTGTAGCTTCTGTGACGGCTACGAGCAATGTTAGCATGGTGCGCGAGAGAATTTTCAGGCACTTCGCGCTCGTTTTGCCGAATGTCACGAGAGATGGTATTAAGAGAATTATTCGAGACTTCCTAAGCATACTACCATCCTGAGATGTAAAAAACGTTATGATATCTTCCATTAGAAAGTAATTTTTATAAGGGAAAGGGCTGCAAAACTGGAGCAGGGCCAATTTTATCGAATTGTTCACTTTCAACAAGTATTTCAGCACTTTAACTTGATGTAAATGGATTGCGCTCTGAAATCGTGTCTTTTAGCTGAGGCTTGCATAAGTCTTCACACTTTTCGGGATTGATTGAAGAAATCGCTACGAAATGAGGAGGGCGAGACCAAACACCACATTGCGTGCCACAGTCGATGGTTCCTCAATGCTTCTCGGGCCCGTGTAAATGCCAACGAGAGGATTTCTGAGATCCAGTAAACGTTTGCGATTCTCGACTGAACAGTGATAGTTACTGCGATTCTGGTTTCTTAGAATGGTGGGATATTCATTGCAGGTGACCTCAAATAGCTGTCTCCGTAATTTTGGCGCACCCTGTATAAAGCGCTTCGTCTGTCGTTCTGTATGTCTGTCACGAAATTCCTTAGCTCCTGAAAATCCGCCTGGAAAGGGGGTCAAGTGTGGGATGGGTGGGCAACATCTCGCGAAGTACAAGACATACATTGGCTAGGCGGAGCTCCGCCCACAGTGGGCGTGGTATGCGCCGGAATGGAAGGCACCTAGGCAAAGGTTTCAGATTTGGCTTCAAAACAGTCGAGGTACGGGGGAAAATGCAAGGTGTGCACCTGTAAGCCAGGTCGCATTAGAGAGATCCACGTTCGGTGGGCGGAGCGTTCTCTAAATAAGCGGTGTTTCATGAAAAAATTCATAACTCGGTTTGGAGAAAGCCTACAGAGCAGAAAAGGAATCGATGTGGAAGAGCAACGTCTAAGGTGTTACCATCAGACATCAAGTGAGCGCAGCTCCGCCTACTGTGGGCGGTGCTCTCTAGTAGACGACGTTTCCTAAAAGACCTCATAAATCGGCCCTGGGAAGGCTTAAAGACCGGAAAAGGGTGGATAAAGTTAGAAGGCGAGGGGAAGCCGGATATCAAGCCTGGGCTTGGCGTGCACTAAAGAGGGCGGAGTTTGCAAACATTTCCTAGAAGTCCCGGGGACGGGGAAAAAGTGGATAAGGGTTGACTGATGGAAGAGGGTCAGCTGCTGTTGATGGGCGGGGCACGTGCAAAAGTGGGCGGAGTTATCCATAAAACATTATAATTCGGTTCCAAGAAGTTCCGGAGATTGGAGAAAAGCAGAAAGAGGTTGACGAAGCGATGAAAGTCGACTGCCACTAGCGGGCGAAGCACGCACAAAGTGGGCGGGGTGTGCCACGTAAATTTATAGCTCGATTGCGCTTCCTTCAAGATCTCATAATTCGCCTCCGAGACGACTTAGAGACCGGAAAAATATGGCTAGGGGTCAGAGAACGAGGGGAGGCTGACTGTTGATGCTGGGCGTGGCACTCACCAAAGTGGGCGGAGTTTGCCATCGAGCTCATAACTCGGTTCCAAGAAGTCTCGGGGACCTGAGCAAAAGTGCGTAGAGGTCGGCACAGGAAATGAAGTTAACTGCCATCAGGGGGCGGAGCAAGCGCTTATGTGGGCGGAGTTATCCACGAAACATCATCACTTGGTTCCCGGAAGTCTTGAATATCGGGGAAGAAGTGGTTAGAGTCCAGCCAAGGAAGGGAGGCCAACACTATTGGCGGGCGGAGCATCTACCAGTGTGGGCGGAGTTATCCGCGATACATTATAATTCGGTTCCAAAAAGTCCCAGAAAGCGGGAAAAAAGGTGGATTGGGCTCTGCAGTGCAGGTGAGGTAAACAGCCGATGGTGGGTGGGACACGTACCAGTGTGGGCGGAGCTATCCACGAACATTATAACTCGGTTCACAAAGTTTCACGCACGTAAATTCGATCCGAAGAGAATTCACGAAAACCCGTTCTATGGACAAGAAAGGAAGTCACGCGAAGCCAAAAGCGAGGCGGCGATGGTAAGAAGCAGGGTGAATTACGGCTGAGGAAATCCTCGACAAGGGGGTCGTACTTGTCAGGATGGCTCATGGGTGGTCGTACCTGTGAGGGTCGGCAGCGAGCGTCAGTGGCATCGTGGTGCAAATAGCAGGAAGAGCGTGTACCGCAGCAGAAAACGATTATGTGCGAGAAAACCTTATTTAACACGTTGCGTACCGGCGCTGTTTGCGGTTTTCTTGCTCGCGTGGCCAAGCGATTTTTGGTTCGGCCTGTGGCATGCATCATCGTGTGATGCACTTGGCCACAGAAAGCAGTTTTTCATCTGGATAATCTCATATCTCCTCTTATAGGTCAAAATCTGTCAGCATATGTTCTCCTGTATGTAGAAGAACATATCCGGACAGACTGAAGCATCGCCAAAATGCTAAGTCACATTAATATTACAATTTCTCTTTGTAATGAAGAATACGAAACTGAAAATGAACCTATGACATACGAAAATATAGGAATTGATGAAGTTATATGAAATTAAGTTGTATGAGATCGAAATCTATTCTTTGACCTTTTAAATCCCTTCATGAAAACTTTGCATCTCTAACATCCAACAGTAGTTTAATATTAGAGCAGTAGTTAATTTTCTAGTTGGTAAGGTCCCATGCAGATATGTTTTTCACCATAGTCGAAAACATATGTGTGCGGTCTTTGACTAGTGTTGGTCCATAGAATAAAGAGGAATTTGAGTTTGAATCTGATGCATCACCATGAGATGCACTCGGTACGCAATGTGTTAAAATATTTTTCTGCTCGCTCTTAATACCTCGCTGACAGTGATACTGTTGTAAGGAGCGCTGTCGCAAGAACGACAATGGTGAAGGAAAGGCCTAAGCGAATGAAGCGGCTTGTCGGTTATAGGGGATACGAGATGTGTGTACTACAATACAGATTCTGTAAATAGGTCATCATCATATAACACCTTTCAATCGAGTGTGCCGCTTTGAGTGAAGGTCTAATGCATGGCGTATACCGGTACGATAGCGGGCAGTGCCGATTGTACCTTCCATGTCGCTTACGCTGTAAGGCTGTATTCTAGCCACAATTCGAGTGTTGCCCACAAGATGTTCTGCAGCAGGTGAGGGAGGAAGCGACTTTTTGAGCGGCCAAATATGGTCCTCGATAGACCCTCGACGCAAATTTCTCCTCATTTGAAAGACCTGGAAAGAAGGTGAATGGACTCTCAGGAAGCGCAATCCTTCCGCTTTCCAAAACTATCCTTACCTTTTTGAGTGCTCTAGAAAGTAGAGAGATACTGCCTTTTGCGTGGCAGAAACTCGCATGAAAAATTTACAGTCCTCGACGCTGACTCGACAAAATTTGGGAGTCCTTCCCTATCTGCATGGAAGGCTTTCAAAGCAGTTTCAATACTGTTTGGCAGTAGCAGGCCCAGCTCTATCTAACTCAACCGAGTGCTACTCAAAAGGTTCGGAAATTGGGGAATGGAACCTTTCCATAGAGGGTGTACATTCCGATGGTTTCGAGAGGGGCATCAGCAAATCTGACCCAGTGACAAACCGCGCAGCAGCTGTCGCGGAATCGCCGTTGGTCGATACAAGCTGTTGTGATGCTCTTCTATGAAGTCCTCAAACGTTCACATCTACATTGCAAAAACCCTCTCCGATCGGGCATTGAACCCGGGTCTCGCATGTGACAGGCGCAGATGTTCACGACTACATTACCGCTATACTCCGAACAGAATCAAAATGGAAGAGAATCAAAATAGGAGGGGTCGTGCCAAGACCATGATTTCAGGGGGGGTTCGTACTTCTGCGACCACGTCCTCGACACGATTTTCACCCTGGTAAGAAGTGCGCCATGGGGCAGCTACGTATTAGGCGACGCAGTGACAGGTCTCGATTGGAGCGTTCGATTTTGAAGAACAGAATCAAATAATTGATAGAATATGACGCAGCATAAGTGTGAGTAATTTAAAAGGTCAAAAAGAGTTCCTAGTGACGTCAATACAAACAGCTGAACACTCATGCCGCATTTGTAATAGATGTCCGGCGGGATTCTGGACGCGTACCAGTCCTTCTAGATTTGAATTGTTTACCAAAATAAATAAATGCAATTTTCTGTGTTTTTTCTGACTTATCGTGCCCAGTGATTTATGGGCGAGAAGAACCGGCGCAGCCGGGAGCATCAAACGTAGTTCCCAAACAGGGTAAGAACTACGCAGCCAACCATCTCAACGGCTAGCAACTGGGTGGACGGAACGAAATGACAGCGCACGGGTTGGCACGTCCCTGCGTCTTTTCACCCCATTAGCAGCAAAACTGAATCCCGCTGGGTTTGTTGCTTTGAACGTTGTTTTTTTTTCTTGTGAAATGCTACTTATATATCTACTTGAGCAACAGATATAGACAGTTGCATTTTGCTGCGTTAGTGTGCGGTCGGTGTGCAAGTGATCAAGAAGGGGTACTCCTTTCACAAATCCTTTAAGCTGCTGAGTGCTGATAGCGGCGGTGTCGGTTCCAAGCGTTCATTTTTCATTAGGCTGCTTGCTATCCAACGAATTTTCTCGTAGGTGGTTGCAGTCGTAGCTTCACATTTATGCTTCTTGTTTCACAAGAATGCTGGGCTGCGAACAAAGCTTCCGCCCCAGCACCTCTTGCTTGTCGGGCAAGTGCGCTACAAGTTACCGTGCTAGTTAGTATGCTTCTTTTTATTTGAAGGCGTGGTCCGGGGTCGAATTGGTGTTGTTCTTGCACTCAAGTACAAAGGAGTTGATGCGAAGTGGACCTCTGGTAAATCAAAGAGGCGAAGAATTCGTCAAATACGCTTAGGTGAAGGGCTCACCTACATTCTTAATTGTCTATGCCAACTATAAGGGCAACGAGGCCAAGCGCGGAGAGGAGAGTATGTGGCGAGAGTGCGCAGCGGACGAGAGCGTGCCATACTACAGCCTGATAAAAGGATAGAAATTTGTAGCTGCAGTAGCTCACTTTGTGAGGACCTAGCGCTGTTGTGTAGTGATTTGCGTGCACGGAAATTCCACATTGGTGACTCCTCCGGGGGTCTATACTGCAGACTTAAGTGAATCGTTTACAAGAATTCTGCCTGGACTTTTCTGTGACTTTACCGCTCATGAGTACATCGTGGCTTATTTGGTCCGAAGATCGACTGGAAAGCTAATAAGGAGCGCTTCTGGTTGAATTGTTCCGGCCTGTTTTATTTGTAAATATGTTCCATCGATGCTCACGGCTACCAATCTTTGAATACAGTGCGTACCAAAAGTATGTGGACACCC
>KZ345084.1:178251-190097 GCA_002352805.1 Teladorsagia circumcincta | reverse complement strand
GGCTTACGCAGGGGAGGATGGTACCGGTGGTTGCCGGGGGACCAATCTGGTGAGAATAAAAATCAGAATTCTCGACTCTTACAGTTCACATCTTGCCGTCTGATTGGGCGGCTCCATGGATTTGACGTGGCGGTAGCAGCACTTGATGGAAGCTACACGTATAAGCTGCTTTCAACTTACGCTCTGCTTACAATTCAAACCGGATACTCATTTAATTGCTAGAAAATATTTACCTTTGTGGAGGCCGTCGTCTGTAGTGTGTGATCTGCACTGGACGCGCATTCGATTTCTGGAAGGAGAGCGTATATCGCTGGATAAGCGAAGCATGCTGGCAGCAGCTTATCCACGCAACTTCTATCAAGTACGGTGGCCGCCACAGAAAACCGTAGACTCATCTGATCCGACGGCAATATATGGACTGTAGGCCGCCTTCCATAGCACGCGTGCTTTTCCTTGCCCGAAGAGACCACTCTGGAATCGTTTCAACTACCCATTGACATTTACCGAGATGATTAGCTAACCCTGGATCCGACCGCCACTTTGACATTTGTCCTGCTGCCATGCAAAATCAATCATCGCTGAGTTGCGATAGCGCACGCATAATCTTCCTCTACTACACGGATGCCATACTTCATCAAACTCACGCTATTTCCGCAACAAACAATCATCGGATGTTCTTATTTGTGTTTGTTACTTCTGCCCTTCGAGGTCGATAGGTGGAACATTTATTCAATCGGCCTAACGTTTCGACAAAATCGTCTTCTTCTGAGGCCCAGGGCTCCACCGTTTATGCGGAAATCCCGCTTCTATGCGCAAGTGTCGGTCAGTAAGAAAAAATTATCGGATGTGTTCGCTAGGACACAAGGCGAATTTTCCGTTTTTCACGCGCGATACTTTTTTCGCTGCGGTATCCCCCGGTCCTTCCTGAGGCCGCACCCAATCCTCCCCCAAAGGGTTGGGAACGGAAATCTGTTTAAATCAAATCTTCTCTGTCCTCAACTGAGATTGTCCTGATAAAGGACATCCTTCACTTACTCACATTCACTGAAAATGAAGAAACTATGTCGCTGAGAACAAACTAAATTTTGGGGATTTTCGTCCCCAACCCCTTGGGGGGAAGTCTGCATCCGCCCCCGATCAACCTGGGGCCGGGTGCAGCAAGCCCCAACAAGGGGATGGGTCCCCAAAACTCTGCCTCTGGACCCTTCCCCTATAATTTAGCACGAGAGTTGCGTCATCAACAGAGTAGGGATGCAGAGTTTTGGGGACCCATCCCCTGGTTGGGGCTCGCTGCACCCGGCTCCTGGGTTCCTTGGATCCTGCAGCGAGAAAAAAATTCTCGCGAGATAAGTGGAAAATTCGCTTATTATCACCTGGAATGGACCTACGTTTTCTCAACCCTCTCAAATTTCTGCACAAGTGCACCCTTCAACCTTCATGCTAAACAAACGTCAAATACATATGAATTGAAGTATGAAGCTGAAGGACAGAAAGCACTTTCACAGGATGTGCCACAGTAAAGCAAATAGACCGATGAAACTTCAAAGATGCGGAAAAAACTGCTACGGCACATTGCTTGCCCACAGCTTTGAAAGTTTGTGCTTGAGGCACAGCGCTTTGCTAATGCTCAATTAAGTCTCTGACTCATCACTTTGGAGACCACCAACTTCGCGAAGGGGAGACCTCTGGGAGCAGCTGCCGAGGACCGTGACCGCTTCTCAGCTTCCGCTACTCACTTGGTGACAGACGAAGACAGAATGAAGGAAGAGTAGCAGTCACATGGACATAGTAGCACAAATATCTTGGGTATCAATTCCTTTTGCGGAGGCTTTTCCCATTCTATTATGCATATGCTCTATTTCAGAAACGGGAAGAGCCTCGAGTGCAGACTAAACACCAGAAGTGACGAGGGTCAAGAAAAACGCTCCGTCGTCACCTGTAGTGTGTGGTATGCACTCGACGCTTTTCCTGTTTCCGAAATAGGGAGTATTCCATCCATCAGCATTTGTATTTGTGGCGATCAGATCGTATTCGGGCTTTTCATAACGATTTAGTACTCGTGCTTCGTACTGTGTGAATAAATTCAAAACATCTAGGCACGCCGTTCCTTAGCACTTTTCAAGCATCAGTTCCATTGACGCCTGCAAATATTAAACGCTTAAATGAGCCCTTTGCACCGCTAATGATCGCAATTAAGCTGATGCACAAGAATTTTACCCCGTCACTTCCGGTACTTTCTTGCTATAACAAACAGGGCCAAAGTAGGGGCATAACTAGCAGTGTGTGCAGACCGCGATTCCCGCTTAATTCGTTGCTAGTCAGTTTTTGTCTTTATTGTTCTTCTATTCAAATAAAATTCCAACTGTTGGTTAGTTCAGTGGGAGTGACCATTTGTCTTTGCCTGGAACGTGCCGTTTTGATTTTGCAGTATTTTTTGGTATCCCATGTGTAATTTTGACCCTGCTGCAGTGCGGTATCGATCATCGCCGAGTTGCGGCAGCGCAAACACAATCCTGCCTTTTCACTTCACGGACAACACTGCACTTTATCAAGCTTGTGTCACTCCTACAATCAACAAACATCCATCAACTTACAGTGATCGCTTTTCTAGCGATCACTGTAATTTGACAAATGATTGTTGGTTGTAGGAATGGCACACGTTTGATAAAGTGCTGTTCGGGTGTGATTCGTTACGACAAAAAGCGACTTTTCTACTTCTCGCACGCGAAACTTTTATCGCTGCGGGGACACCAGGTCTAGCAGTGATCAGGAGTGGACCTGGGGTTCTCGCCGCGAAAAAGTTTTGCGTGCGGGAGACCGAAGTCGCTTCCCGTTTTAGCGAGCTGCACCCTCGATCTCTCATGTTCAACTCGTGTTTCTTTTTCAATTTTTGTTCTGTCCTTTGAGTAATTACTCGTTTGCCGTTACAATTAGTGATTTGTGACATGCCGATGTCATCGGTCGTCCTTTGTTTACAGTTTCTCGCCTAATTTGACCCATCAGTCTAAAAGACTGCTGTTATCATCCAACTTTCCTGGTGGGCATGCGTGGTTATCAACGTGGCTGTGATTTTATTCGACTCTACTGATCGAGTGTGGATAATTTTCACTCTTCTCCTTTGAAAAGACGTGAGTGGCTTGAACTTCCGTTATGTTGTAACCTTGAGCTTACTGTAAGACTGCGTTTATAATCGATGACTTCGGAGATCAGGATAGTAGGCGATAGGATATTAGGATATTCCGCTAAAAGTTTAGATACGTATTGATTGGAGCGCTGGAAAGTAGTAGACTAGGCGTCTTCAAGCTAAGCGATCAGTACGTAACTTCTCTTGTAGGCGCACTATCCTAATAATGTCCTCTACTGCTACCATACTATCGTAATATCGTAATCTACTAGATTTCAATCGACACGTATCTAATTTGTTCAGCTACCTACTACTACTACTAATTTCCCAAATAATTTTCGATTACTCTCCTGATCTCCGGAGTCACGAACCATGAACGCGGCTTAGCGGCTATTGTAGAATGCTATTTGTTTTTAATCGTCTGAAATGACTTTATGCGGTTTAATATGCTGTGGAATTCACTTTTAATTATTGGAAGGTTACGGTGGAGTTAGTGTAATGTCTTTCTTTAGTCATCATCACACCCGAAGATCAGAGAACACCCTTTTGCGAGACCCACGTGCTGTCGTAACATATGCTGCTGGAGAACAACGTCCTTAGCTCTTGATTAGGGCTTGTCTTTCGGAACCACCCTATTGTTAACGCAAAATTGAAGGTTGTGTATGCAAGGTCGCGTAGATGCACAACTTCTTGAGAGATTTGGTGATTTATTCGAAGAAGAGGAAAGAGTGCATGTCGCAGAGGAGAATTGTCGAGACTGTTTATGGATCGTTCATAGTCGACGGTCGTACGTGGATTAGGCGATTAGGCGATGACTCCTAAAAAAGCATGCGTATCGACTACGCGATTAGGCGAGCAGTCGATCAGGCGATCAGGCGTGTAGACGATTAGGCGATTAGGCAAGGAAGCGATAAGAAAAGGATATCGTATCAATTTGTTCGCCCCGCCCATTAAGGGATCGCCTTATTGCCTACCCTCCTACTAGCCCACAACGCTCTATGGGCGGGGCAGACCAATCAGTATGTATGAAGTCTTCGCGCTTAATCGGCTGCTCGCCTGATCGCTTACTGATCCAATCGACTCACCTATACGCACTAATCGCCTGATCGCCTAATCGCGCGTGCCATCGCCAGCTATGAACGATCCATTAGTGAAGCCATTCCCTTCGATTGGTATCCAGTACTTCGGACTTCGGACAGAATCTTTCAAATCATTGTGCATGAACGCGGCCTACCGAAGCGGGCTGGGCGCTCGTGTCCGGGGGGGGGGGGCGTATATGCGAAGAGCTCGACAAATTAAGCATCCCCGCCCTTCCATCCCGAAACAAACCTTAGGCTGCTTTCATACTCAGCGCCGATGCGCTCGGTGCAGTCGGTACCGACGGCGCCGACGGCGCCGACCGCACCGACCGCACCGACAGTGCGAAGAGCGTCAATACGCGCTCTGGCGCATGACGCGTACGTTGGGCGCAGAGGCCCGCTCCGATCGATAGTCTTGGTTTTGGTGTCTTTCTTGTATTGTTCCATGATTTCTTGCGCCGTTTGCTTTTTTTCGTGTTTTCTGTTCATACATATTCTTTTAGTCTGGATTAATACTTTTCAGTTATTCCGCGCACTTCGTAGAATCCCGTCGTACAACCCTCGTACAACCCCGGGTGAACGTGGCTGTACCGGGGTAACACACGAATAAAAGCAAAACGGCGCGAGAAAACATCGAGCAATACAAGAAATACACCAAAACCAAGTCTATCGATCGGAGCGCGCCATCTGCGTCCAACGTACGCTTCATGCGCCAGAGCGCGTGTTGACGCTCTTCGCACTGCCGATGCAGTCGGCGCCGTCGGCACCGACTGCAGCGACCGCACCGGCGCGAAGTATGAAAGCAGCTTACCATATGTTGACCATGTCATCAAGAGCGACACTTCTCTTGTTCTTTCTTGTTCTTCTTAAAGCAAACTTCCACGCTCTAATGGCTTTAATCTGTCGCCGATTTGTCGACGCTTCACCCGCCGCAAAGCATAAACAGAGTCTCTTCGCTGTCTTCAGTCGTGTATACCTCTTCGCGTTACACTGAAAAGCTAGTGTGTAACGCACATCAATTACCTTGCGTTTTTTATGCCTATTTGATGCTGTACGGTGTTCTCTGCTGTAAAACCCATTCAGAATCGTCGCCCTCCCTTCCCACCTTTCCTCTCCTCCAACATTTATTACCAGCACATTCTTTGTTCTCACAGCTTTATCAATCAAGAGCTTGGGGGTTGGAGGTAAGAGGAGCTGTGACGAGAACAGCAGAGAAGCCATTAACCATTGTTGCACTCGAAGTCGGCTGGCTGATGTGCCTGTTGTTGCGTGCAGCCCTTGCAGTGCTGGCGATTTGGCTAGCCGTGGAATCCTTACGGGCACTGTTCTTTTTTATTGCTTTTTTGGCACCTTAAAAAAACCCGTGCCACATAGGTCCTCTGGTAAGTGCATGCTTAGATGTGAAGAGTTTTCAGCAGTGTCTTCGTCCGTTGGTCGAAGGGGGAAGGGAGAACATTTTTTTCCGATTGGACGCGCACTTATTTATGTTTTCTTTTTGCTTTCCTAGGGTCTCCGTAGCCTCAGTTTCACAGGAGTCAATTGAGATCTTTGTTCACCGTAGTTTTTTTTACGATAGTGAACCATAATCTTGTGTCGGTATCTGATTCGGTCAAGGTTGAACAGAGAGAAAGATAGGGCCACTGTTTTTCGCGCTTCTCGCAGCGCACGCAATCATTGGTTTTCGTGACAGATTTTCCTTTGTAGAAGTCTAACATATCGTTTGAGCTACTTTAGAAATGTAAAACTGCTCGATCTTATCGGTGTAAACTTTTAATGACTTTTCATTTATTTATTGTCATCTGTTCCGCACGAACTAAGGTAGAAAAAGATTCTGTCAACGAGGCAAAATTGATTTTTTCCTCGCTTTTAACATTTGCATTATTTCAGTCCATCATTTCAGTAAAATGCATGATCCCACCGTACTCGATGGCATTGGTTGGAAAGTAACAGGTGATTTTGTTGCGCCCGAATCGCACAAGCGGGGGCCGTTTTATCCTCGATTTTCACAAATGTTAGAAATGATCCCTTTGGTAGTTAGGTGAGTTGTTTTCATTTAATTATACTGTGCAAGTCTTTGAAATCTCGTTGCTAACGGCTACGTGTTGCAATCCCGTTCATACTTCGTGTTGTTGACTTCTTCTGTCCTTTTGAGCGCTTCTGTAGTTGAATATATTTGATATATGTCACTATCGATTGCTCAGTTCGGTTTCATGCCAATTTTCGATATCTACTTCATTCTATTGTTGGTCAGCCATTAACGCGCCATACACGTTTCTCGCGAGAAATACAAGCCTCGTACTGCGCGTCCCAAAGCAAGCTGCACGATAAATCTTCTCTTACCTGCTAGAACACTTCCCCAAAAAATATACACCAAAGCGGTCACGCTCCTGATTAAGCCGAGTACTTAGAACGCGCATTACCCATGTTGTTGAAGTATTATCAGAGTTCGCGATGCAGGCGATTAAACAATTAGGCGAGAAGGAAAGGTTATCGTTCATGCGAATTGGTAGTACGTATTTAGGCAATCGCTCGGTTGACGAAGCGAGCCGAGTCGGTACATCAGCTATCTTAGGCCAGTGTCAGGCTTTGCGAATCCAGCAAATTGCGGGGTATGAGCGGTGCACCAATAGTTTGCGCTTTCCGTGTTGACAGTCGCTAATTTCCCACGCTCTCATGTCTCCGCTAGTCGCGCAAAGTGGCGAAAGTTGAAGGAAGTGGTCGCGGTAATTCTCATGGGAACGAGTGGCAATGATGCATAGTGCACAGCGGCCATCAGAGGCGTGATAATTCGCCGGAAAAGAGCTCTTCGCGTTTCAAAACGTCTGCCCGTTCACCTTCTCCAGCATGGAAAGGGTGGCAACGGCTGATTGAGCGGCATTGCCTTGACGAGCCTGACCTAGGCACTATCTCAGCTTTTACCTCGATCCTATCAGTCAGTGGCCTCTTTCAAAGGAAATGGAAGTGACTTTAAGGCAGGGAGAGTTCCACGTCATTGACCGAATGGGTCGAGATAAGAGTCGAGGTATAGCTTGTCCAGACGAGCTAACGCTTATCAAGGCAAGGCCCTCGATATCAGCAGTACGATAGAAGTGAAGGTTCAGCGAGACGATAAATTCTAACGCAAAGTGTCAACCACGCAGCCGCTGAAACCTTTTCATGTCCGCAACTTACCAGGAAAGGATGATGGATCGAAGTGGCCATATTCAATGAGACCTACACTTTTAGATGTGTTTTTGGACGCTGATCTCGAATCTGCTTCCAAATCTGCCGAACGATTATCTGAACGGAGTTATGAAACAAAATAGAGCAGCGGTAGTGATTCAGGCTCAGAGCCGAGAGGTCGTAGGATCGCCTCCCTGATGGGATTTTTGCAGCAGCCAGGTGTGATATTCGTGTTCTGGAGATAAAAATAGTACTAGAAGCAAATTTTTAGCCAAATCACCCGTCAGGAAGTCGATCCTGCGACCATAGCCCGTGAGTCCGGATCACTACCGCCGCTCTATTTTGCTTCCTAACTCCGTTTAGATAATCGTTTGGCAGATTTGGAAGCCAGATTCGAGATCAGCATCCAAAAAGACATTAATCAGTGTAAGTCTCATTGTATATGGCCACTTCGACCCATCATCCTTTCCTGGTTAGGTGTTGAAGTGTTACGGAACTTCGTTCCGGCCTTGCCACACCGTTGAATCGGCGCCACTACCAGAGCACCCCTATTATCTGAATGGGTACCGCTATTATCTAAATGGGTACCGCAGCCGCTGGCGCACCACATCGTTCTCAATGTCTGACACCGACTTCACTTTCCTACTCCACCTAATCTTATGTACGATTTGATCATGAACGTTGCCTAGCGCTGGCTCCAAATTCGTCAGTTCAGGTGTAACCTTGTGCGTGTAGCGGCTAAAGTCGCCGTACCTCACTTTTTATTTATTACTATTGTAACTGTGAAGGATTGTTTCAGGTACTGTTACTTCGCAGCTAAACAATGGTATAATGGAAAAGGGTTGTTTATTAATTGTTTCTCACAAATGAAGCACAATCAGTATACGGGTATGTTCCCAGATTTCTGCTCATTTGTGCTGGTGAAGCATTCGTTTGTTGCAGGTGTTCCGATTGGTGGAATCGGATGTGGATCAATAGGTACGGATTTTCGTGGTGCTTTTAACAAGTTTTCACTTATACCGGGTATAAAAGAGCAGTTTACAGAAAACATCAAAGCTAATCAGGTCAGACAATGTTTGCATTTGTTGCACCTTCAGCGATCTCACGTGTTCCCGTCAAAGTCCATTTCATTTTTTTTCGTCAAATTGGAGCCAGTGTTTCAGTTTATTCTCACTGTACATTCGGCCGACGGAAAGGAATTTATTTACCAAACTATTCTTTCTGCCGCCGAATTTGATGATTCTACGTTGTCTGACTGGAGCTCCCAGATAAAAGGCGAAGATATCAGGTAAACCCATTTCATTATGCTTGTTAGGATTGCATTTCTCAATATTAGCCAGAAATTCGCGCCAGCTAGTGGTGTGCGGTTCCATTGTGGAACGTTGGAAGTGTGAATTGTTAAGCTATTGCGGCGCTATCGCAAGATGCGGGGGCATTGCGGTGGCAAACACACTGAAACGTCTTCTTTCGGCTGAACTCGTGATAACCGTAGGCGAGGTCAGATAAGGCTCTAGGGCGCGTAAGCAGTTTTCATTTTCTCCGAAGTCCCTACGTCCTCCTAGGCCTAGTCCTTGAGCATACCCCCGTATCTTGCGATAGCGCTGTAACCGCTCCATAGAATTCCGTGCTCAAAGGGAGGAACGTTGAGAGTGTGTTTGCCGAGTGTTGCTGCGACTATGCGTACTGCGTAATTTGTAGTCGGCTGTTCATGTGAAGCCAGAGCCGCTTGCTGCAGATTGGTCGAGTGCATACGCTGCCCGAATATTGAGCCAGACCAAGGTGCTTCAGCATCGCTTCACTACGAAATAACGTGAATGCCTTTCTTCGGATTGATAACATCAGGTTTTTCCGTTGACGCAGGAGCGGGCTACTGCTTTCTCGAGTAAATTCCTGTGCATAGGAAACTTGGAAATGGTTCAAGGCCTCGAGAATTATTAACATGTTTTTCAGATATCGAGGCCTTTTTCCTCGCGCATGGCGTGAATTCCGAATAGCTGACCTCGACTTGACACTTATTTGTGAGCAGATCTCACCAGTTATTCCTCATAACTACGAGGTTATTAATGATTTTATATTTTCTTTGCATGTTCAGTCGTTATAATTGGACATCATTCCGATTGCATTCCATTTTTTGAGACGAGCAGTGAAAATCCCGCTCAATCTTCTGTGACAAATCAGGCTGGTGTCAGAGTCCGCGATCCGTCGCTCGATTCGCGCAAATGCAAATGCTGCATTTAAATAGTGAAACACTTGAAACAAGTAGAATCATGAACAGTGTTATTCAATCATCAATATCAAGCAGAACTTGCGGCGGGAAAGCACCTCGCAGTATTGGTCGGGGCACATGCGATTTCTGCGATCCGTCGCGCGATTCGCGCCACTCGCGCGACGGAATGTGGACTCTGACACCAGCCTGCAGCCCATAATTCATACTAAGCACATTGGTTGCGCTGTAGTGCATTCGAATGTGAAGACTGTGTTAGAGAGTCACATTTTCTTTATCTTATGAAATGGAATGCAGTGTTCCAGAACCTTTTTTTGCTGATGTTTGAGTTTAGGACAGCTCGTTTCCTGTTTGCAATTTCTACTGGACCATTATAAATGAATCAAAAAGCGATTATTCAATAGCACTAACATTTACGTTCCGAAACGGTACTGGAAATCCAAAATGGAACGATGAGTCTGAGTGCGAGTAAGAGGACCATGCTTACCACTTGCGTAAGATTTAGCATCCAAAACGTTTTTTGATTTGCAGAGCTAAGGAGTTGTCGACGAAGTCTGCAGCAGGAATGACATTGAGCCACTCAATCAATTCGATGCTGGTTAATTATGCCATAGGTTCCGAAAAGGTGAGACCTTATATGTGGATTCAGACGATTTCCTTTAACGAAGAGCTGTTTAGGCGGGTGATAGGAAAATCAGCTACAGCACTTTCAATCCCTGCTCACAAAGTGGAAGCGAAATTTGGGAGAGCCTCAGTAGGACCGGATCATTGTCTGGAGGTTTCTGCATCATTTCTTCACTTCCTACTCGTTTGTTCTTTCGTCTCAATCGTTTCATTTTGCTCACGGTTTCGCATTTTAAAAACTTCCCTGGGATATGGTCTCTCTTAGATTACTACTGCTGAAGTTGGGTTTACAGCATAATAATAGCTCGATACGAAGAAGTATGCTTGCCGTTTCGCAAAGATGGATGTTTGCACGTATCAACTCTGTTTGCCAGAGAAAGGCGTGGATCGAAATGACCATATGCGATGACTTATAGAGGGATGGTTTTTCGCACGCTGATCCCAAACTTCTTTTCCTATCTGCCCAATCGAATCTCTGATCGGACCCGCAGTGCAAACTATACGGGCCAATAATGACACGCCCCACTTGACTGCAATCGCGAAGTCTGAAAACTATAACTAACTGAACTAACTGGCGACGGAGACCGTTTGCATTTGAAATAATGTCATGTAAATATCGAAACTATGCACACGAGCAAGCCAGACACTTTTTTCATCCAAATGCGTGGCTAAACCTAATCGTCTCAAGGCTCAGTTCTATAACATAGATCATAGGTGATGGATAGATGGACTTTTGAAGTTGAGTCAAATTTCCAGGGAACAGATAGTTTCGTCTTCTGAAAACGATTATAATACCTGTTCAGCCCAATAGCATCTGTTGAGAGCACTCCGGACCATGGTCATCGTCTCGTTCGCACTTCATCAAAACTTTGTGACCCCTTCTAATGGGGGTCTCGATGCGACCCCCACCAGTACCATCAGTCCTCCCCTAATACGATACCCCCTCCCCTCCACCGACCATCACGCTCACCATCATGGTTGGTTCTGTGGTATTATGAGACCAGTCGACACAGTCCAACTCCGCCCACTTTTTTTCATCCAGACCGCTCGTCGAGCAGGTTAAGGGGGTGGGAGGGGAGGGGGGTAAATTGGTATTCATAAGGCGGCAAAGACCAATTTTGCCTAATTCTCACTACACTCGTGAAACTTTCACAAGATTCTTCAGAAAACCCGTTCAAACGCACCCCCTTTAACGGCCGCCCATCAACCTGCTTTCCCATTATGATAATTACCAGTTTTGCTCCGCTCGCTACTGCGCGCATGTCAATGTAGACTCCAGTGAAAGTGAGTACAGCCGGGCCGTTGCGTAATATAGCGCTTTCAATGGATTTGACTAATGGCATAAACTTATGCAGATGATAAGGCAGTTGTTTCTCACAGTGCGTCAATATCAAAAAACATCTATCATTTTTCTAGAAGTAACAAAGTGTAGCAGCCGAATGAACTTTAGATATCTGATACTATTACTTGGACTACTTATTATCAGCTCTCAGCGTAAACATCTATCATGCTTCGGGTATTGGGATGCTTTAGCGGTTGAATTACCCTTTATGACTGCCGTGAGATAGAAATATCAACACCTACAGTCCATATCCCGAAGCTAGGGTAGGCGTGTAAGCGGAAGTGACGTGGC
>KZ345084.1:144590-157101 GCA_002352805.1 Teladorsagia circumcincta | reverse complement strand
CTACGTTGACGAGAACGGATTATGTTGGGACAATGTGAGCAATTTGTGTTCTCCTAACGCTCCTCCCCTTTCCTGGGCTTGAACCTAGTGCCACTTCCCATCGGGCCTGTCTTAAATGTTCCTATTAAGGACATTAACGCCACAATCAGCAAAGCAGCAATTATTTCAGCAAAATTCTTAAGTGCTTCTCATTCATTTGATGTTAGTGGTGCCATTTCCTGGAGGTTCTGTCTCTGTGCTGTTCAAACTGAAAGCTCCTCACGACACCGCAAATTTCATATCTTAGCGCCTGGTAAGTTTCAAACCACAGAATTGTGCGGACTCTATCTGCAACCTACATACGTTTTGACGTGTTGGGTTTTATTGCATGTAGCCTTGCCTCGTTCGGATCGCCGCGCATCCCGCCGCGCAACTCGCCGCGTGCCACCCCGGACGAGCCAAAAGTCCCGCACCCGGTCAACCCTGCGTTGCGCAGATTACAAAATTTTTACTACCCCTTCTTTTTCTGAGGGTATCGGTACGATGCCTCCGTATTAACTATTTTGTTTTTTACATAAGTTAATGCTTGTCATTGATGTATGGGCAGTCACCGACGTGGAGAAGTGGTGGACCGCGGTCAATCCGCGCTTGTCTCGCTCATAAGAGGAAATCGAGGCAACATGAAGTTTTATTCATTAAATAGAAGGAATTTCCAAATTTTCGCGTCCAATAAATTATAGTGTCCATAACCTACTAGTTTTTTTCAATCTCTCATTCATTTTACTTTATAATCTGAAGAACTAAACCTTGTAGCAATTACGTTACAGTACAAACCCCTCCATTCAGAAGGTTATACTTTTCTTCAAAAGCGGTCTCATGGAACCGGACTCAAAAATTTAAAAAGCTCAAATAGTCTTCTTCCTAAACAATATTTGAAATGTTGCAAATGTTCAGTATTTCAAAAAATCGTCCCGTTGTTCCGCTTTTTGTGCACACGCGAGTTTTCGACATTCAAACATTCATAACTTCCTTCATAATCAACTTTTTGCATAGGCTAATCAGAAACTGGAAGATTAGCGCTTCCAAACAAGCACCTGAGGCTTTTTCTGCGATCATTCTCTCGAAAAATAGTCCCGATGTTTCGTTTTTGATGGGTTGTGGTCCGATTTTCGAAAAGACGCGAGTTTTCGACATTCAAACGTTCACAAATTTCTTCACAGCCTGCATTTTCATATGTTCAAGGCTAATTAGAAACTAGAAGATTATAGCTTTCAAACGAGTGCTCAATATTTTTTTTTAAAGAGTCACTCGCTCAAAAAATAGTCCCGTTGTTCAGAAGGTTCCAACTCCTCTCCCGTTGTTCCTTTTTCTTCCCATAACTTCTTTAAAGCCTTTTTTCGTGGACCGCGACTTTGCAATCTTCAGAAGATCTGAACTTCCTTTAAATTTCATACGATGAGAAGCGGTGAACTCTGTTGGATATACACGAATAGTACTTCGAAGTCAATAAGAATCTAAAAAATTTCCCTGAAATCTTTCTTCTGACATTATTTCCTAAAAGGGTTTCTGGAATTCAGTTCAGTAAGTTCGCTACACTTTGTTCCGCTTGGATTTGGGGAAGGGCGTGGGAAAATGCCTGCTTGGGTATACGCCGTGCATCTGTCTGTGGTTAGAAGTCGCATTTGGAAGTCCTCCATTCGCCTGAAGGTGTTAGTGTCGTAACTGAGTTGCATTGTACTGTTACATGATACTCTTGATTCATTCCCCATGAACTGCTCTACACTTCGTTCTCTTCAAGTTTTCAGGAATGTTCGAATCAAGTACAGACACTGCACTGTAACAAAGTTTTAGCTGCTGTAATCTTCGCTATGGTGATTTGTGCTGTCAAACGAAAGCGCCGTCCGTGTATCAACGTAATGGTCAATAATGAAACTTAATGCTCTGCATGCTCTAATGCTCCCATGGGTCTCTTGTCTATGTGACTCTCCGACAGCTGCACGGTGCAGAGCTCCTGGACCGCGATAGACATTCCAACGTTCGCGTGGCGGAATATGTGCCGCATGTCACCGCACACAGCATTTGCTGTGGAAAAAAGGTGGAATGTGTGCCTGAAAGGTACTGGGTACAGGTAATTCCCCATCTTCAATGGTGATCTCACGCTGTTCATGTTGTGCTTCGGCACTGAACAAACCAGAAAGGTTTTCTTAATTTTCTGGAATACTCTGTCTTCAAATAGTCTAGAGATCTGTCAAATGTGAGGCCGAGCAACTCAGCGTTTTGTTGTGCTGTCTGGGAGCTTTAACACAAACTCACTATTACAGAATCTCAGCTTTTCCATCTTCTTCGAATGGCTTACATTAGGGCAAATCCCACGAAAAAATTCCGCTTTTCTTCTACACTCTCACCCCCTTCAAAGAAGCATTGCAAGCGACTTTAAGTATTGCCTTGAAGGCTCGCTGCAGCCTGGAGATTCTTCCTTTTACTATTTCCTTCAAATTCATACAAATGCTAGAAAATCGACTTTCACTGAATGCGTGACACGCAGATGTTAACCTGAATTTCTTTAAATCAGACATTACAATTCCTATTATTCACAGAACAGGAACAGCGGGATATATATGGGAAACACGATTCCCTATTTGTTTATCGACGAAACCTTATAGCAGCTGAATCTATTGTGGTAAATCTGTGATGATGATTAGCCTTGCAATAGCAAAAAAAGCAAGTGATATATGTATTGAGGAGTACTATCCCGATAAGAACAAAATCATCATAGAGTGGCAGAGCTAAATGTTCACAAGACCGTGGCCGCCCGTTAGGCGGTCGGTTGTGCATGACCGCGTCCCTAACACTAGGGGAGTGCGGTGAAATCACAGATAAATCGACGAAACACTCCGTCAACAGCAACAAACTGACCACGAGGAGCCCCACATCCACATGATTTTCGGAAGAAATGACGGCGGTGGAGGGGACAAAAACGAGATGAATCAAACCAATGACGACACCGATGACGAAAAAGCATTTCCTCATCACCGCCACACTAATGCTGTCAATGCGATACAGAAATACGCACTTTCGTGCAATGAAATAGCACTCAACCAACAATCGAGTAATACGCAGAATGTTTAACTTCTCGCCTTGTAAAAAAGCGAGCGCTATTAGTATCACAAGTACACATGAACTCGGTTAGTTCGCGATTGCGGGATTGATGACAATGACCAAGACAAAAATGAAAATAAAATAAAAACACACATCACGATGAGTAGACAAACATCATAGAACTCCATCAAAAACGAAGAGTGCACGATGTAATGCAATCAATTAAATATAAAGAATAAAATAACAAAAACTGACCTGATCAAGCTACATAGGTACAAACAAATTCCATTTAGCAATTCATAGACTAAACGAGTAGCCGTCGGTAGCGACAGAGGATAAGACGTAAGTGGCGGTGTCTTCCTACCGCGAAAAAAAAAAAGAATAGGAAAAAAATGATCACTAGTTTCTGTCCAATTTGAAAGCCAGCTAAACGTCCACAGGAGGAGAACCTAGCACCGAAGGTGGATAAGGAAAATGTTGAACTTCATGACACTAAATTCACAATAGTGAAGAAAGGAAATCATGAAAGTAATTGAATCGAAGCAGACGCGGTATGTGAAGGAAAGAAGGTAATGTCAACGACGGAAATCGCGATAGAAGATCATCGAAGAGAACGAATGCATGCACGCATTCCATCGATCTGTGCGAAAACCAATACATGGCATCTACAGGTTGAGCTCCTGTGCAATTTTGGACGCGATATTCTTGAACCCGATAGAAGTCCCCGAGATTCTCTTGAAACGCACTCCATTCAGACTGAGGCGAGGGAGCTTGCAAACCTGTAACAACGACAGCGTTCGGTAGAGAAATAAACAAAGTTGGCTCTGGTGGGCAACCAGTCTGTTTTGCGTCTTTTTGAGCGCCAAGAGCTTTGGACTACTTGAAAAATGCCATTCTGACCACAGATCAGGTTATTAACCGTGAAAGAAAAGCACATAAAAAGAAAATCATTAGACAAGACCTGGTCTGTGCCTGCGCTCATAACACTCATAAAGTTGAATCTCGCCAAAAAAAAATATCGCAACGGCCAACGTTCAAGCCGGGTACGCGGCGGCAAGACAGAGCGCCTGCTAAACGATGGGGGTCGTAGTATAGTACATTCTATTCAACTTGATCCTAAAACGCTACAGTGCGCGCAGCGACTCGTCCGCTGACCAGTCTATGTCTCTGCTTCCTCGCCTCGACGAGTCTCCTGTCGGGTACCCGGCTCAAGTCAGCCACTCCCAAATCGAACTCCCTACTGTATTCGAAAGTAGGCATCCTCACTAACCTCCATCTCCCATTGTACCAAAGAATCTGCATTAGGATCGCCATGTACGCAAAGAATAAGGTATCGTTCGCGTTGCTCGTAGTCACAATTGTTGGCGTCGAGCACTTTACGGATTTCCCTAAACATGTCGAATTAAGTGCAGAAGACTCTAGGAAGAGTGGCAGAGTGGCAAAAAAAGGGGAACAAACCTCATCATTTCGTCGGGCGCCAAACTGCTTGTTGTCTTCATACTCCATGTGAACCGTAAACTACGAGGTTTAATCTCGTCCTCACGCACAGATTGAGGAGTGGTTGTACCAGATGGAGCAACGGCATGACCTTCGCGTATCTGCGTCAGAGCGCTCGCGATTGGCGCTCCTCCGCTGGATCCAACAGTTCCAGCTCGAGACGGCGGCTGACCGCCGGCTGCTGATGAAATTCCGGCTTCAGCTGGTCCCCTGCGAACGGCAGAATATGGTGGTGGCAGACCAGATCCGCTATCATAGTGGTGTCCTCCGGTGACCACTGACGGGCTGTAATCCGATGATCGATGGCGGTGAGCTGCTGAGTCGGGAGACGCCCCCGTCATCGATACAGAATGGTGCAATGGACGACGGGGAGTCACCGAAGCGACATTAGGCGCCATAGCAGTCACGCCTGCAGGCGATGCCGTGCTGCTACTGTAACGAGGGTACATGCGGGATAGATTAAATATGGCACGGGTTTCAGGGAGAAAATGCTACAAGCAAATGAGCAAAATGAGCCCGGTGCGCATGAGCATAGTGCATTCTGAAAATTCAAGGAACAGCCGTAGAGCACAAACTTTTACTGAGCCAAAAACATCACATCTTGCTACACACAAAAAAATGCGCCAGTGTCATGGAGAGCAAACATGATGGACCAGCGCCCAGAAATGGTTATTTTGGGATTCATAACGGGGAACAAGTGTACGTCTAACTATCGTTGAGCAAGAAACAAATGCTGTGCTTAGTAATTCTACTGACATCGACATATAGCTGGAGAATTAAAGACGCGTGTATCAGGTTATATGAAGCTGCAGGACCGAAGTGCGTGGTATTAGACAAGACCAAATAGGACACTATGAGCATTTCACCGCCACCGTCGTTATTTTCCCGTCAGTGATAACCTGGAGAGAGCCAGAGTTGACTCAATAGCTAACCATGTAGTAACCGCTAATGTTCTGTTATTCTTAAATTCGTGTTTACTAGAGACAATTCTAAAAGCCTTTGAAGCAGCATAAACTGACCCATGCAAATTTGAACTATAAGAGTAATTCAACACCACTTTCAACAGCACTACACTCCTTGAAAGCAAAACAAAGCAACAAAAAAGAAACGCTACTATCTCCCAGGTTGATGGCAAAAATCTTCAAAGGATTCACTTTCTGTGGCTGCTGTAAAGGGAACAAAATGAGACGAAACGGGAGGATCTCGTATTGCCTGCTGTAAGATTTTAAGAATTTGATTACTCTACCCTTTGAAGTGTTTTGCGCTCGAGAAAGAACGATCGGTCCAACTTTTTGAGGGGACAGTTAAGGCGACAGTCCCAGCCGAGTTTTTACCTCCGACACTAATGGTGGGGAGCGATGCTCTAGCTTTAGCCAACAACATAAGAAGCGTGACTGAACAAAAAACTCATCATGAAAACCGCTAGAAAGGGAGCTGAACCGTTTCGAAGCGGGCATGGTCGCTATCGGCCGAGGGATTGCAGAAGATTCGTGACCACGCCCCTCCGAAGCCGTTCAGCTATCTCTCAAACGATTTTCCGCGGTGTTTTTCTTGTTCACTCACACTTCTTATGTTCTTGACTAGGGCTAGCGCATCCTTCCACTCCATTGGTGTCGAAGGTGAAAATCCCGGTGGGACTGTTGCTTCAATAAATGGCGCACGAAAGCTGACGGGCTTTAACGATGATTAATGATTGCATGTTATAAACTGTAGTTACTTTCTCAACAACAAAATGCACAAGACAGATTCTGGTTAGTGAGAAAACGTGTTAAAGGGAACATTCATGCGCTTAAAAACCAATTCAAGATTTCTGATCAGGGGAAAAAGGCAATTAAACTTTTACTAAAAAGTTTCACCGATGCACATATTCTCGATTTCGATAAGGAAGAAGTGCTCATGCTCACAAAACAAAAAGGAAACAGCACTCGCAAACACTGAACGACGAGAGCGCTTCAACGTACCGTCGTGTGAGTTTCGTGAGCTTTGAGAGAAAGAATCCTCCCTTTTGACCATTACCCATTGATTGACCGGCGGAAGCTTGTTCACCCTCGGATTCTTCATCCTCACCATTCACCTACACATGAAAATATAAAAGGAATCACGCTAAGTAGTGTGCATATGAATGAGATAAACAATTGTCTAGAGAAAAAAAAACTTAGCTGAACACACACACTATAAAGACCCCAAACCTTACTTATGACCTTGTTTGCAAGTTACAAGAAGGGGGAGATTTTTCAGGACATGGGGCGCTCTGTAAAACGATTCCCTGCATATTGTAAAGGGTCATGCGAGGAACCCAATAGCATGGTCGATTTTTTCCTGAACGCTTCTCAAATGTCAAAACAGTGGTGAAAAAATGATCCGAAGTTCGATCCTCCGTGATGACAAACTTTTGTAATTGATGTTTGTGCCTTGAAATTACTGCCAAGTTACGAGTGTGACACCTACGTTGTCGCCGGCGTCATTTGGCGATAATCTGGAGAAGCCACCCTGAATTGCAAAAAGTATTCATCGCGGAGAATTAAACTTTGGAACATTTCTTTACCCTATTTTGACATTCCTAAAACCGTTCAGAAAAGAGGACTAAGGCTGTGTTCCATGCGTTGGCCTACAGCATGCAGAAACCAAAGGAAAGCCGCTTCATGCCCTCAAAGACCCCCCTTTTGAACACAGAAAAGTACAAGAAGTACGCAGTTTGACTTAATCATCTCGGAGGACAATCTCTACATATTTTCGAGTTTGTAGACTTTTGTCTGGAACCGGATGGCCTAGAAGGGAAAAACCCAAATATTACGGTAGGGTACGAATTCCAAGTGCTGCTACTACACCTTCACTGATACCCAAAGAAATGCGGTTGCATTCGTAAGAGGGAAAACACGACGGTAATGACAGCAAGCAGAAGAATTGACGCCACAGAAGCGACGGATTACATTCCATCGGACAAATGCGACTAAATAACTTTCGATTACCCCACAATTGTACAGTGCTAAGGAAAGTGATATGCGTTCGTCACATGCTGTTCGCCATTGTTTTACATTACCTTGTTGTAGTCGGTCTTCCCATGAAACGTCTGTCGATTCCGAGTGTTTCGCGGGAATGCGGTAGCGCTGGCACCGGCGGCGGCTGCTGCAGTGGTAGTGGTAGTAGCTGTTCCTGATGCAGTGCTACCGCGTTGTTCTGGCACCACCGACGTCTGGAGTGCTGAGGAGGGCGCATACGTCTAAATACTGCACAAATACGCCGAGGAAAGGTGAACAACAAAACAGAATGACACAATATTGGATGTGACACTGTCACTCGCTCCAGATGTTCAGAGCGGACGCCCAACAACAGGAAAAGCAGAAAAAACAATCACTTTTCTAATGAGAACTTCGGATAATACCCAGCGTTATAAAGTAGACGACAGCGCACAGAAATTTCCCAATATTTTCATAATACCAAGATCACAGTAGCACTGAACACGAGCCAACACAGAAGACATGGCTGCATGCTCACCACGATTCGAAAAATCTTCTCAAGACGATATTATTACGTACAAGTATTACACCGGAGAAACGCATCACTTGAGTTAACCATATTGTTTTTTAACTGATGAACTTTATACAGTATCGATTCAGAAATAACGCAATGAGTGAAATAAGAGCAGCAAGCGCGATATCAACAGTGCATTCATAGCATCCTTAGGGCTAAAGAATAGGCCATTTAGGCCGAGTGATCTGAGATTGAACCAGAGCCATTCAAAAAAATGCAAAGATCACCACCACGGATAAATAAGGGGAAATCAAAGCACAACCGCATGCTTCTAAAGTGACCAGCGAAATGCGAAACTCACAACGCTTATGAAGGCTTTGCCTCGAAATCCAGCCTTCTTCACATACTAGAACATTTCTACTCAGAAAGAAAAAAAGAAACTATCAGTGCGAAAAGTATCTGGAATGCAGTGCAAATGCTCAAACCATTTCACTACTTTTCCTTTTGAGAGCCTGCCTCAAGAAAAATACTGATATTTCTAATCTATTTGCATGAGCTAATTAAAATCAGAACTATAGGCTGAGTGCAAAAAACCTTTTCACCACACAAGATTAATCTAAATCAAACACTAGCTAACCTGAGATGGAGTTGATACCGGAGGAAGACCAGCGGAAGGTGGAGGAGTAGCAACTAGGGGGTTACCGGTAGCTGACTTGGTCATTTTGGGGGAGTCCCGTTCTCCTGTCGCAGAGGCTGAGCCACGAACGGTCAGCTCTCCCATAGCTTTCAACATCGTCGGTGGCATCGATGGGCTTTGATGGATCAGCGACGGCCTGAAATTGTCGTAGAAGAAAAATATCACCTTCCACTTTTTCCCCCCTCTCCAATCAATATCACGTTGCCGTTAAAAAAATTATTCAAAACAACAAAGCTGGATTGCTAGTCAGGGAGTGCTGAAATAATTTCATCTAAAGACGCTCACACCACAATAAACACAAAGTAAGATAACAGAATAAAAAGAGAAAAAAGAAAGGAATGAAATATGAAAAGATTAAGCACCATTCGAAATGAGATTGTCCGTTTGAAATATGGCGATGTGTTAGTGGAAGCCACTACATCAGTGGCGGCTCGCTGGCGAGTCTGGTGCGGTGCTGCCACAGCATTGGTCGGCGTTGAAGCATCGTCGCACTTGTACGGCATCTTTAGCGCCAGAGATGGCTCCTTTTCGGTGATGCGAAGGTTAGTAAGTAGTGTGACCCAAGAGTCATGGCTGGACGGCATCAATTCACAGTTCGTCGCATGCCGGCGCAGTAGATGCATGCTGTTAACAAAGTAGAACTCAGGATGTGAGGTGATGTTGACAGAAAGAACAGCAAAGACAATGACCATGTCGAAGGCTCAAATCACTGCCCCATACCGGTTCAAATCGGAACTTGGGAAAGCAAGTTCATATTCGCTCCTACCTCATCGAGGAAATGAATTCAATGATGTCTTAGATGAAGAAATAAAAGAGTCATGCATCAGTGAGCCGCGAGACTCATTGTAACAGGAGACGAACTTAGGGCACAATCAAATTATCGCTCCTTTGATCTGCCCAAGCACTGAAAAATTCGCTGGACACTAATAGAGACAACGGATGTGTTCAGAAACGATTCGGCCCGCTCTGCTGAAACCTACAGCATTGAAGCAGACAGACGACCACTCACACAGAAGCTAGAACCGTTTTTTTTTTTTCAAACGGGGTGAGGCAATATCGAATTTGTTAGAAGTAGATGTTAGTCAAGCCTAATTGTAGGAAGACCTTATAAAATCAAATAATCAAATAGATATTCTTAAAAATTTGAGTACCCGACAGGAGGCCCGTCGCGCGGCGAGAAGGCTTAGACGCAGATGGGCCAGCGGACGAGTCGCAGCGCGTATTGTAGCGAATTGGCGTCAAGTTATATAGTATGTAATGCAGTACATCCCACGCCGCACAAAACGCGCTGCGACTCGTCACTCCCCCGTCTACGTCTCTCCCTTCTTGCCGCGCAACGAGTCTCTTGTCATATATCCCAAAAATTGTCGCGTTCAAGAACTGCACATCAAAAGATCAAATTGCAATCACACACCCGTAGCGAGCAGAACAAGCCAAAAGCATGGTATTCAGGAAAAATGATGCCAAGAAAAGCAACTGGCACAGCGTACTCAGAACTCTTCGTATTGGAAACCTAACCTAATTTGTTGCTCACATACTTTGTCGCAAGTTTACAGAAAAAATCACAACATCATACAACCTACTTGTGCTCCCTTTCAGGTGTGACTGAAACTGAAGGTTTGGATTCAGCAGCTCCTTCGTCAACAGGTGGGAGAGGACTCTATAATTTCACGATAGCGGCCACCAAGCACTCCTCAAAAATTGTTCAGAAATTACCTGCGCTAGGGGCGCACCGCCAATAATGGGTAGGTGAGTGATCGTAGCGACACCATTGGGTCCACCAGCTGATGACTCGCTGCTTTCATCTTCATCCTCCTTTATGACCGGTTCAGTAGGCGTGTGTGAAATCTGCGATCCGGATTTCTGTAGAACAAGAATATTTCCGAAAACATCGCATGTAACTCTAGCCAGATCACTCACTTGCAAAGGCAGTGGGATTTGAGCGATTGCAGCAGGAGTTTTCAGCGAAGGAGCACCCGAATTCGTTCCAGAGCCATTTCCTGTGGTGTACAATTTTCCTACCAGGGAAGCTGACGCAGGCACTTGATAGGTGGTGGAGATTCCAGTTGGATGCGCAGTTCGTGCAGATGAGGAACCACTAAAACGTATAATTATGGCATGCAAATGAGCGTTCGACCGTTCAGAACACCTACTCTGCTCGCTGACCAGCCGCCCGAACCCCTAAATTAATCGGGACTCGCCCTTTCGGATCACTCGATTTGCGTGTGCCTGGCGTAACGGTGGACGACGTCCCGCCACGAGTGAACGAAGCCAAGTAGTCCCTGTGCCCTTCGCTGGTACCTGAATTAGTAGGTTACTACGGTTTACCCCTTTCATCCAAATTCACCGGAAAAAATTCAAGAAAAATGAACGAACCACTCTGATATGAAGCAGGAACCATACTCATGGCAGTATGTCGTGATGTTGGCTGCTGACGCATTTGAACCTGAGGAAGCAGCAGTATCGGATACCAGTGAACACCAAAGAAAACTATTACACTGAGCAACCCAAACCGCACTTACCTGTGCACGAGCAGATGACGAAGAGGGAGCTTGGGTAGATGGTTGTTGACTGCTCATCCCAGCAGCATCGTTTTGACTGCTTCGCCGCGACGACTGCTTTGGCAGCGGGGTCGTGGTGACGGAAGTGCCAGCCGTGGTGGCCGTTTGAGCTGACGACGTCCTCGCGTATTTTGATGGCTGCAATGGATTTGAACTTCAGAATCTTGATCACACTGTCAGCCTTCTTCTAGTGGGCTTTTTTGAAAAATAATAGCTATTTCACAAACAGACTGCGAAAACAACAACACCGAGTGCGCTGCTTCGTGAATAAAAGGTTACTGCATGAAAAGTAATTCCTAAGATATAGATGTAGTGGAACTAATAATATACTCATATTTTTCATACTTGAACTTATTAAATGACTCTTTCCTTGATTGCATGCAGCTTTGACATTCGTTAAATATACACTGTGCGAGATGAGTAAACAAAATAGCCTCTAAATTGCTCTTTCAGCTTCCTGAATCCGCTTGCGTAGTTCGTATTAAAGGCAAGCTGTGCGATAAAATGGGTGTGGGTGGGCGCTTACCACTTTTCTCGCATCACCAAAAGGGTCAGATGTCGTACAATCCCCGCAATGTGGCGCTGCCGCAACGCGGTTGCGCTCTTATTGCGGAGCCAGCGCGCTAGCCGACAACGGAAGGCGGGGCTTGCGAGCCAAGGTGTGGATTGCGGGCCGAGCGAGCTTCTACTGCCTTTGTCTCGCATTTTTAAGCCACGAAAGGGGTGGGACATCAACCCTGGTCCACTAGTCTACTACTTTAGGGGATGGAAGAGGTGGGCGCGCCTAATCCCGGAACGTGCCTTTAAGGCGGGAAATGGCAAATCGCAATTCGCTATCGCCGCAAAGCATGGTCACGCGTCGCGTCTCTCTCCTCACTTCACTACCTTTTCTGTCAGTTTTTTGAGGTATTCGTTGCATCGAAGTTTTACATCGATTCTTCTCAATAACACCTCCATCTAAAAGTTATACAAGATGACAATAAAATCGATAGATCGAAAAGCGAAAAAAGTGACACGAGGTCAAAACCAGGTCGCGACGATAGCACCGGCGCGGAAAGTGTAAATGCATGAACAGCTTGCACTAAGCGTAATTGCTCCATTAAATGGGACCCAGTGAATAGGTGCGTACCGGGCGTATTTTGCGCATTCCATGGATGGCGAGTCGTGACGGCGACCCAACGCAAACTGCCAAATTTGCATTCGCTGC
>KZ345084.1:116898-129791 GCA_002352805.1 Teladorsagia circumcincta | reverse complement strand
TATCCAATGTGTGCGATCGTAACGATCGGACAAACGACTATGAAGGCGCTCTGAGGTTACCAAATAAGCCAAAAATGGTTGATATATGGCTACTATTCAAGAAGAGCATCATCGCAACAAACGTTTTTGGCAAGCAAAACATTAAAAACGTACGCTGGAGCTCATTTGTACGACTGAAAAGCAAAAACACAATCTGCATATTGGTTCAGCGACTCAATCATTCCCTTGCTTTTTTTGTGAATTCCCAATTTCCACCAAATCGTTTCGATACCGCTTTTCAATTTCAAAACGAACAAGTCAACGCTCGAAAGGGCAGACATTATTAGGAAACCACACAGAACGAACTTTTGTAACTCCTATTATTAGGAAACCACACAGAACGAACTTTTGTAACTCCTAGAGTAGAACATGGATGAACAAAGTTCGCGAGTTTTGTGAGGACCTTCAGCATGAACGATATCCTACTCCCAATCACCAACAAGTAAATAGAATTGAAGTGAGATCGATTTGGTCATCTTCCATCGGACTTGCGCCAGTTCAAGTACTTACTTCTTCTTTAGAAGTTCATAATTGCTATGCGTCATGCTTACTGATTCCCATATGGTATTCGAGATTTTCGAGAGCAGCGTACACTTTAAAACTATTACTGTAAACAACTGATTACAAAAGTCATCACAGCTATTCAAAACGAACTCCAAATTTGAGAAGAGTAAAGTAAGGAGAAAAGACATTTTGGAGAGGGTTTCTGTACATGTCCCTTGATTTTCCACTTCTTCAATCTTTCTACATTTAGTCGTGAGTCTACAAAAATGAGCAGGCCATTAAGGAGTAGGTGGATAACGGCTTATCCCATAAATCCATTGAGTCTTCCAAGGGCCGCTCATCACTTCAATGATTAATGATAGAGACTAGCACGAGCACAACATCTCTGCAAATAATTGTAGCCGCTCTAAATTGACTTTTGCTTGACCACGTAGAAGTTACTGGACTCGCTAGAATAGATATTGAAACTTGGCGAAAAATTGTGAACGTCATGGAAGATGAGGGGGTGGAAAGAAGCGAATGACTACAGTACAGTCAGTGCTGGAGTTGGGCAGCAGCTGAGCACACGAAAAAGCCAAATCGAGGCCCAAATCTGCCGAACATCATCAATACGAGGCGAGGGGTTGCCGGGGCGGCGGCTGCGCGCTCCCGCGGCCTCCCCGATTATTGTCGTGCGTCGCGTTGCCTCGCACCCTCTACCAATGCCGCGCTCTCTCGTCGAATCTTGCCATCTGCGCTCCGAACCTCTTTGCAGAACTCTCCGTCCCTGACCATGCTGTTCTCTTCTCTCTCCACGAATCGCACGCTTTCTCGTGGGCGCTTTCTGACGTGTCTGTCGTCTCGCATCCACCTTCGTGTGTGGTGAAGCCCGTCGCGATCACCTCTCTCACCCCGTCATGGACGACAGACGGTTTGCGGGGTATTTCGGACACCTGAGAACGCGCTCAAGGTTCTTCGTACGGTCTCTTACTCGCACAGCCAGTGAATGGACTCTGACTTCATTCGGTCACCTCAGATAACCATTTCCCCCTTTAGAAAGACCACCCGACCACAACAACCTCCTGCAGTTTGCTCTGCCGTGAAGACATAAGCATTCATTATTCATTCATATATTTTCCTTCCCGTCCATGTATGCTACCCAATAAGGGAAAATTCTGGCTGGAGTGAGCGATTTGGCCGCGCGAGACTCTCCTGAGCTGTCGCCTAATCCGGCTGTGTCCAGCCCTCCGATGAAGCATCCATTAGGTCCAATTAGTGGGACTGAATAGGCCGAAACGGGAACCACCAATATGGTCAGCTGTGCTAAAGATATCGCGCTTGACTGGGAATTGAAAGAGGTGAATGGCCTAATTTTCTAACCGGAGCCACATCGGTAGCCTTGAAGACCAGGAAACAAACATGGCTGTTCACCAACATGAATCAATCAATTGATTCGAGACTCTGTTCTGATCGATTCACGGACTCGTTACTGAGCGCAAACCGAACGCGTCTGTCGGCACTCATGGACTAAAACCGTCTTGCACCACCAGAAAGCGCACAAAACAGAACATTAGGGGGTAGAAATAAAACTGACCCTTAGGAAGTGGCGGTGCAATACAAGTAGGATGATCACGCCGTATTTTTTGATTACGATACGCGCGAAATGTATGTATACCCTATTTCGGAGAACGGGAAGAGCGTCGGCTTCAGGCCACACACGACGAACCAGAAGAGCTAGGCCTTCTCTGCTTGCCGTCGTCTCTTGCGGTGTGTGGTCTGCAATCGACGCTCTGCTCGTCTCCCGAAATAGAGTACTTGAGGACTGGTGCCCACTGAAATGACGTAGCGGGACACTCAAAAACTCACACATTCCGTCTTTTTAGGCATGTCAAGTGACTGCTCTCACCCCCCCCCCACCCCTGAATTGGCTACACTCCCCGTGGCTCACGAATTTCCCCGAGTCTCGTGACACCATTGCAGCGGGCAGGGTTTGCGAGCTACTTGAACTTCCTTATATGGTCCCGCCACGAATAGCTAGAGCCCAGGGGCCGTAAGGTATGCTCTCCTGTTCGGGGCTGGGGCGTCCCGATTCGGGTCTCCCGACTATGGCGTCCCTGAAAGCAGTCGTAGGGTATGCTCGCGGGGCGTCCTAGGGGAGTCAGACATACAGGGGCTCTTCGGGGCGGGGGCCCTGATTCGGATCTCCTCGGCTATGGCCTCCCCGAAGAAGGGAGAGAAAGTTGAGTGGCTCATGTCGATAAATTGGTTGCAAGCGAAAAACCAAATGAGTCAATATAGCAAATGAAATAGAGACATAGAGCGATTCTAAAAGTAGTTTTTCGGAATGGAAGTCCTATGAAGTTTTTCCTTGATGAATGTCTTGGATCTGATACGGAAATGTTAGCATAAACTCAGTAGGAAATAAAGTCATCACGCCAAACGAGGTGTAACACCCCCTCCACCCGCCCCGGAATCGACTAGCGAAATGATTTCGTGGATGGCGGTCCTGTTCTGAGTCATGACGTATGCGAAACGACTCCTCCGTTTGGTCTCGGGTTTCACTCTGGGAACTCCGTGTGGGGGACATTACGAATGGTGTGTGGCCCACTGCCGCTGTCAGCAAACACTTTCGCGCAACAGCGACGAGGTTTTGAACGAAATCCGTCAAAGGACTCGGCTTATGAACTCTGATATGAGAGCATTATAAGTAGAGATGTACAGTCGAGAACAGGCAGAGATGGGGTGATAATTCATCGGTTCAGAGGAAGACAACCGCCGTAGTCCGTGAGCGGGAGGTGATAACACGAAAGCGGAGGTGATCCCACGATCAGACAGGCGCATACTCGCGAGGAGGCACTACGGTAAGGGAGCGAGGTGGCAGAGTTGGCCATGGTAGCGCGCATTACACCGATGGATGGCAAGACAGGCGGCTATCCGCAAACTCGAAACCTCGACTCGATGATCAAGAGTTCTTGGTCGATGAACGAGGTCGGGTAGAAGTGAACGTTTACAAAATCCGTGCGCTTCTCGACTGATGAGTTTCAGTACCCGTACCATTGCACCGATTAAAAGCTTTACCCGACACAAAGCTGGTGCCGCCTACAAGAACAAGTCTTCGTAGACCCACAAAGTCACCGCTTTACTAGGGATAGAATAGGGTGGACAACCGGAGATGCAGAGTGCGGCGTAAGACGACGTGAGCGCACACATTGCGTCTCAACTTACGCTGCCCTCTGCGTCCCCGCTGTACCAGCCTGGTTATATATTGAGTGTAAATGTACTTCCGAATAATCCTACTCGTATCTCACTATGGAATGGTTTCGCTACATTGCTGAATGAGATTTACAATGACCTAATCGGGTCTATTCCACTGAGGAGGGTCATTGCGGTGCACAGCCTGCTCTAATGCCAGTTCAGCTCAAGGAATCCTTTGAAGCTACAAACTGCTACCAGCCTTGTTCAGGGAGGAAGGGCAGGAAGTCCTCCTGGAGTAAACGAGTGTGCTCACGAACCAGGGGGTTTTCCCTACATTCTGAGGCTTAGCCCTAAACGTGTAAAAGAATATGCTATCCGTGGTTTCAAACATACTGAGCGCTCTGAGCCGCATGCCCCCCACCTCCTTGAATGGAATAGACCCACCTAATCATTCCAATCATATCCTCTTATTTGCTCACGCTCTTTCAGGGGATTTTTATGTTGCGCTTTGTCAACAACATAGCGCTAGGACCTGGTGACACACTTCCTAACGGGAGAGTCACACTTCCTTCAATCGCGCAGTTCCTCCGAATATCGCTGATGTCGTTAATGCGAATTACTCTGTTGGGAATACGATATCTCGGAGCCTACCTCATCCGACTTGAATTCCCAAGCAGAGAAATGGGGGTGGGTAAAAAACGGGGACGACTACTCTCTATTTCAGAAAACGAGGGCCGTATGCTGAATGTTGGGTAGGGGCTGGGGTCCCTGACCCGCGATGCTGAATGTTGGGAAAACGTCGGGGGCTCCAAGAGAGTTTCGTAGCAGGATCCTTCGGTCACTGGCCAGTCCTTCAATTTTGTGGCTTTATACTCTTCCTGCATATTACTATTGTTCTTCCTATATGTGTATTACATCAATATAGCAATATGTAAGTGAACGAATCTGTAATCTAAGTGATAGGAAGAATAAAGAGCCAAAAATTAAAGGATCGACCAGTAACCGGCGCGTCCTGCGACGAAACTCTGCTGCTGCCCCCGACGTTTTCCCAACATTCAGCATCGCGGGTCGGGGACCCCAGCCCCTACCCAACATTCAGCATACGGCCCGAGAAGGGCGTCGAGTGCAGACCACACACCACAACTGATAACTGCAAGAACAAGAAAGTCACGTTTTTTCGGCCGTCGTCACTTGTGGTGTGTGGTCTGCACTGGACGCTCTCCTCGTTTTCCGAAATAAGATATATCAATCATGTATTTCCGTTCACAGTGACTAGCTAAAGGTCGAACTCGTGGAAACACTGACCTATCAAGCTGTCATCAACTTTGTGAACAGTTCCAGCAAAAAAAGTTCTTTTAGCTAGCTTAGCTAACAAAATGGAGAACAATAGCACAGTTGCGTGAATTGCATTAATAAATATATCGATTGGAATCGCTTGCAGAAGAGAAAAAGTCTTTTCGACAAATTGTTGGGATTAATTGCTTGAAATTCAGAAAAATAGTGAAAAGCACGCAAATCTGTACGGTTGTTGGTGCATATATTTGGCCTGCCAACTGTTATGACTGGAAATGGACACAGCACAAAGACCACGGTTAGAAACTGAGAGTAAAAAGGACCACGAAGTTGTGGTCAAAAGGAAGCATGAGGTTGAAATGATGGTAGTGGTTGGTTAGCTGGACATGACGGCGGTCCGAGAGCTGCCCAGCCGAGAGTGTAAAAACTGGGAAGTATTGATTGAGTGGGGGAAACACGAAACTTCGGGGGTTTGGCCGAAGCGAATCTAGTCGAGTCATTGTGTCAGCCCGGCTGGATGGGTAAAGAGCTAGCCCGATGGACCGGCAACGATCGATGTGGTTGGCGATGAGTCAGTCAGTCAGCAGCTCTGCTGGTGTGTGTGTACCCTTCAGCACACCCACTCTTACCACTCCTTCGTAGTCATGACAGCAAACAGCACGGAAAATGTCTGCTGCAGTCTCCAGTTTCTGACGTGATTGCTGGGGAACGCCAGCGAACGCCCGTGCAAGAGAACACCTCTCAGAAATTCTGCACACGCAGGGGTGCTCATCTGAATCTTGCGCGCTAAGACCAACCCTGGAGTTTTTTCGGACGGGGACAATCAAGTGCGAAGGAAAGCGAAACGCGAAAGGAAATAATCACAACCTGCGACTTCACCCGTGATCGGTAGTAACTGAAGGCAAACCTAGGCGTGTGAATGATTCCCTCCAGTTTTTAGGATAACCCCTAGAGAACAATCACAAATGTGGTATTCCCGTGCACGGAAATCACTCGACAAGAGCGCTAGGGCCTTGCGAAGTAAGCTGCTGCAGCTGCAGCTGCAGTTTTTCCCTGGCACCCTCTCGTCTGTTGCGCTCTCCTCTCTCGCCCCATACTCTACTCTTTTGCCCAATAATTACAACAGATGCTTAGTCTCTCATTACCTTAACGCAGCCGATTACGAAGATGAGTGAAGCCCTCAACCTTGGCGTTTTTGACGGTTTCTTTTCCTTTTTTTCTATACTGCCGGCCCATTTTGCACTGATGCATTCTCATTCGTATGGAAAAATCACAGTTGGTCTTGGGGTATGCCTTTAAGCGCGTTGGGAGGGAGCAGCTTCTTGCTACACTCACTGCAACCAGCGCTATGGAAATTTTGCTGACGAGTTTTCTCGGACATTGGGCGATGCAGGGTAAGATTCAATGTGCTTCTGGGAGCATCTTTGATGGCTGAAGTGTTCAGCGATATGGAGGAGGGTTATCTAGTCGCTGTTAAAGTCGTGGATGACTCGACGTTTGACGCAATCGGTTGAACGCCCCAAGTTTTGTTTGCTTTGTTGGCGTCGAAGTCGAGCGGGGAAGATGACAAAGGGAAAAGCGATAAGAACAGTAAAAAGATCGACTAGTTTTTGTCAGGATGCGATCCTCTTCCCAATAACCCCATATTTGTCAACAGCTTGGGTTAAATTGCTGCACAATTGCGTGTGAAAGACAGGAAGAAACTTTCAGACCACCCATCGACAGCCTCCCACGAACTTGCGCACTTGACAGTGTTTCCCAGTCAAAACTAGGCATCCCGCATCAAGATGTGATAAAAGATTTGGCGCGTGTGAGGCGGTGCATACCAGTTTTTCACACTTTGAGGACCGAGCGAGTTTCCCTCACAGACATGGCGCTCGATAACGAGTACCGTTATCCCGAAAACTCTTAATTAATGTACACATAAAAAATTGAATAATTAGTTATTTATCGATAAATACGATGTTTAGAATAATGCTTCGCTGATCATTAAATAGGGCAGGAAAAAGCATGCAAAGGATCCTACGACAGCGTCTGATCCATCTATGCTGCCTTCAGACCGTCTTTTACGCATTCCTCCACCGCCAAGGGGTAATTGTTCCCACGTGGACTTTATCTACGTCAACTGATAAAGATAATTGGTGAATCAGGTGAAGGTACCGGAATAAATTTCATGAGATGACCTTTTTCGAGCAAAAACGGTTTACCAGCATCTCCGCCGTCATCAGAAGCTCAAGAAAGCCTACAGCGATTCTGTTACCTTCCTTGTAATCTCTTGGATGAGAACATTGGCCAACAGCCTCTTTGAGACCGTCGCTTTGTTTTGGTGGACCCTTGATGGCTCGACATGAGGTGCATTGTCTGCTGTGCGTCTACCTTCCACCAAGCAGATGGTTAAGCGCCTGGGGATTTCACTCAGATCAGCCCGATTGATTCTTTACAATCAAGGAGTCGAAACACGGGTCGAAATGATTGCCCGGAGTGTTCTTTCACACAGTCGATGGCAACGGTGAATGAGAACTGATCTTGGGCCATCAACTAAAAGTAGGAAAAGCTAAAGGTTAAGACTCAGCCTGGAAACGAAATGGAAGCATGAATGAGAACGTTCTATCAATGGCCACAACTGAATGAAGCTCAGTTACCTCTTCTACAGAGAACTATTAGAACTGGTTACTTAGAATTTTCTCTTCTTGTAGGTTGAAAACAGCATTATAGCTTTGAGACAGACTGACTTGTTAATGCTAACGCAGTTTTCAAAAATACTGCAAGAAAAAAAAAACTTGAAAATGAATGTGATCATGAATCTGGAGTTGGAGTAGAGGAATCAGGGGCGAAGGAAAAGCTGAAGAGCTCGAAAGCTTGAAGAGCTAATGAGGATCGCTTTTTGAAAGAAAAAGCACAATAAAGACCCTGTCAAGATTCGTGAGGATTCTGATGGTAAGGCTAAGAAAAGCTGGACCAGCACATAGTATAGTGAGAATGAAATGTTCGGCCCAAAAAAGAAACGCATTTGCGTGTACCTGATTGCTCTTGAGTGCGTATATCCGGTCAGCACTACGTCGGCGTTGTCTTTGCTTGTGTACTGCGCTGATTTCCGGGCTGGCAGCGGCGCTCGTGGCGAGTAAAACCTCCGGAGCGGCGCTGGCACGACGTCGGGCTTTGAGCTGCGTCGTGGGTGACTTGGCCTCGTCACTCGTCTTGCGAAACGGTACCAGGTTAGCGAACACGGTTTTCGAGAATCTTCGACTCCAATTCTCCCTAGTCACTTCTTCGCTGCTGTCGCGTGGCATCACCACATAGCCGATCAGTTGGCGACAGAATCGCGCTCTAAACAGCAACGGAAGTGTGCAGGAAGAGAAGAAGGACGACGACAAACACAACGACGACCACGGAATCGACGGCAATGGGGCAGTGAGCAATGCGGTGAGGGCACGCGAGTGCCAGAGTTGAACACGAACGATGACTGAGAGACTGCACACAAGAGAGAACAGAATTCAGGCTTCAGAGTGGAAAATTCAATTTGACGATCGAATGCAGAACGAGAACGCGCGGGCACACGGAACAAACAGAGGCTCTCGTTTGGGGAAGTAGTTCGGCAGGGATGTCAATCAACATAACAGTTCACTTTTGCTCAAGTTCTTCCCCGATACCTCCTCGACTTCTTTACCTTACTAAGATTGAATCTTTAAGATTTTGCCCACTCAAAGATGTGTCAGCACATGCAATCGCTGTGATATTTTGGAGAAGCGCTCGCAAACCCCGGTAAACTTTAGCTTCACCTGGAATCGATTCAAAAATGCACGGAAACAAACAATCTCAATTAATGCAAGCTACGAATGTACTCATCTGAATGTGGGAATCCGAAAGGGATAGAGCTAGCAGGTGGGAACAGGAAGGGAAACGCTGCGCAAGGCTCCCAAAGGCACATCGTTGGATTCCCAGGTTCAGCACAATAGAATGGTGAAAAAGTTTGCGCTACGAGTCTTTCGAAAAGACATAGTTTCAGTTGAAGGAATGAATCACCATGAAAATGGATAAATTTTGAAATATAAGTGGTCACTGAGGGTGGCAATGAACGACAGCACCAAAATGAACTGTGCCCGTGCTCAAACCATTTTGGTGTTAGTGAGCTGTGTTCGTCCAATCAGCTCTAGCAGAGGAGAGTCTGAAGACGAAGACAGGAAAGTCTGATTGTGTGGCATTACCAATTCTGCGTTGTGTAACTATTTGGCCTAACTATGCCGCAACAATGAGATGAAAGCATTGTTAGCATAATGGACAAAAGAGAGACGCCCGTGTTCACAGAAAACGGAGTGTGATTAAGCTACTGGGTGAAATTTTGATAGTATGTTGAGCACGGTGTTAATTTCTCAGATCTTTACCGAGACGTTTTCAAATTAAATCGCTTTCTAGCTCGAGCCGATGTCAGACTTTGCGAATGTAGTCCCAAGATTGCGCTCAAAATGACACTGACGAAAAAGTGGGTTTCGTGATGACAAATTCCTTCACCGAAGGATCTCAGTCTAATCAGCACTGTTTCATTCACGGAAGACAAGGTTTTATTGGCTACTATGTTTCATGAAACCATACACAGGAGCTGCTAGCCCTGACCTAGAGTTTCTCACTTTGAACGGGCTTCAGAAGCAGCCGGATTTCGCTTGCCAAGCTATGATAAGGATTATAAATGTGAACAAGATTACTTAAAGGCAGAGAATCACGACTACTAGAGGGTGGTGTGGGTTGCAATAACGTCACCGAACGTCATAGGTAGAAGGGCGTTAAGGCAGACCTGACTATACCCCCAGCCCCCCCCCCCCCCTGCGCGCAAGGGTCTGTCCACTAATGACGTTCAGTGATCATTAAAACTGCACCACCCTCCAGCCATCGTGATCGCTGCCTGCCTTTAAACACTTAGGTCGGTAGAAAAATCCAGATATTACTTGCCAATCGACCTGAGTTAAAAATCGAACGGTACG
Organism: Teladorsagia circumcincta; assembly: GCA_002352805.1. Lineage (NCBI taxonomy): Eukaryota > Metazoa > Nematoda > Chromadorea > Rhabditida > Trichostrongylidae > Teladorsagia > Teladorsagia circumcincta. Next base: position 119,805 of record KZ345084.1, on the reverse strand, counting down.
GTTCCACCTCCTCCTTCCACGCTTTAGCACAATCTGAGACCTTTTGGATGCTTCGTTACCACAGACTTATGAACGACCTAACAGATTTGTGGGAGCTGTCGCAAGACACGGGAGCATGCTCTGGGACTAACATCAAGCTTTGGATGGGGGCAGGAACTTCGGGGAAATGAAATTTGCCTACGCACCCTAAAGTCTCTCCTTCACTGCCTAAGGCTTACTGTTAGTTCTGAATTTATCGAAAAAAAGGTGTTTCACAATTTCAAATGCATTGCCATCGTAATGCCCCCTTATATTGCGATAGCGCCGATTTGTGTACTTTTGTACGCCTAAAGTCGGTAGGTTATTGGAGTGCTCAGCAGCGAGTTCTCAACCTTAAATGTTCCAAACATTGAAGCAGCAATCACTTGCTCTTATGCTTTGATCTATTGCCATGTTGCCAGATGAAATCAGAGCCGAGGCTGAGCTAAGATGGATCGAATCTCTACTTCACACTCACCTGACGGGAGCGCGCGTCACCATTACACCATCTGGGCTGCCTGTCAATCAGAGATCTCAGGCGGGTATTAATGAGCTCCCGAAATGTTCAGGAGGAACGAGATAGAGGACATGTTGGTGTATTCCTGGTTGTGTAAAGTTATCCCGTAGTAGTTTTTCAGCGTGTTATGGCGCTCTGCTGCTGCATGGCGCTACCGGCTCGTTATCGTTTATTATGGCCCCGATGCATATTTTGCATAATGTTCTGATTGCATAGTTCTGCATCGTTAATGCGGAAGTTTTGCCTGAATCACTGTCGGGACAGAATATCACAAAAGCGATTTGCATTCGCAAACGGGATGAAGCAAATACTTATTTCCACCATTCTACCAGGGTTCAGGCTCGAAGTCGCTCAAGCTCCACGCTTTCGACTCTTTCTTTGGTGCTCAGCATTGATGAAGCCTACTGCTAAAAACGGGAGTGAAAACGTTCATGAAAGCTGACGAAAGGCAGAAACGCAAGTATTGGCCAAAAGGGATAAGCTGAGTAAGGACAAGACAAACTCAGAAGTTGGTGAGGGGGGGGGGCGAATTCTTCACAGTGACTCAATGTGCCAGCCACTCGCTGCTTATTTCATCAAATAAACTCGTCACAGCTCCGAAGGATGATTTACGATGAGAAGGCTGCTTATTAGAGATCGAGGTAGAGGTGTTCAGCGGTGCAAGGATGAAGGAAGATCCGTGAGAAACGCTCCAGTCGACTCTTTGAATCCCGCACTGGTGAGACTTTCAGCGGTGCTGTCATCTCCAACCCTAACGCTCTCTGATAAGCGGCTAGAGTCAGACAACGGTGAGCTACTTACCAGTGGGCGTGCAGAGGCGCGAGCAATGCGTGTACGGCTTGCTAAACCGCCCGGGAAGACGTTCACCTCCCCTCCTAGAACAGGTTACCAGAGCTACGCGATGATTGATACTTGAGGTTAGGATTGGGCTTGTTTTGATCAAATTAGAGGTGTCCTAATTTTAGATGATGTGACCTAAAAAGTCTGTGAGCATACTCTTCGCTGGAAAACGCGCATCGTCCCGCACCCTTACGCCGATGTCATACATTGCGAATCCAGCGAATCGGTGGATACGAGCGATTCGCTAGCGAAGCGGTAGTCTAGATCCGCCACCTGTCGAGTCGCTGGCACAACCTTCGAACCGCTGGTACATCGTTCGAACTGATGGTGCATCGCAGTATCTAGCTATACGATGGCGACTTGCTGGATTCGCAAAGCCTGACATGGGTATAATGGGGCCCACCTGCTCATCGACTGGAGGTATCCCCTTCTTCGAACTCTATCCATGTCATATAATACTATTCAAGTTCGTTTGTTATTTTCTCCGAGGCGTTGTAATCCTGGGTAAAGTCGCTGGTTCGCTAGGCTGGGTGTTGTTTAGGGTAAAGCTACCAGACGTTGCCCTCCTCTATCCCCCTTTAGGGCCCAGCGTCACGTATTGTTTCGGAACTTCGTTGGCATCTATCAAAAAAAGTTCCTCGCTCGCAAACGCTACCTTTACGATACAATTTACGGCCTTTTTTGCTTCCTCATGTTCGGTCGACTGACATCATTTCCGCCGAGCGCTTGGAGAGGGGAGTGCTGTAAAGAGGGTTTTCGCAAGAGTGGAAAACACCGTTAACGATGGAAAGAACGATCATGGCATTAGATTATGTTCATTGGCAGAATTTAAGCTGAAAGCAGAATATCGGCGATGAACACATGACGTCGGGTAATCGACGGGTCAGTTCGCTGTAGCGGGGGAGAGACTGCTTAGTTTTGGGGACGAACCTATGAATAATCCAACCGTTTGGCATGTCCTACGCTCTTGTGAAGCACTTTTTCCTTCTTGCTATTGAGCCATTCAAAATGCAGTATTATATTTACTGATAGAATTTCACAGCGGTGCGTTGTAGAATTTCACGCAGCCCTTATTTTGATAAGGGACAAAATCCTTTCAAAATGGAGCACACAACAACTGAAACACCCAACGGAAATTCCAAAAATTCCTGTCAATTTATACAGCAGCATTTCCTGGAGAAGTCTCTAAGGCGAGGTGAGGCGGAAATTGCTGCCAGTCTTTCCGGACCGATTCAGCCCCAATCATACGCACATTTCACGCTTCACATGACAGTGAATATATCGGGCTTCTTCCCCTGCCGCTAAAGAAATGACAAATAGAAACAGGGTCGGGTTACTGGCTGAACAATCCTTATTCCGAAGTCATACAAGAGTAGAAGGAGAACTTATCGCAATAATCAAAGGACTGTAAGGCGGGAACTGAAAAACGTTCTTCAGAGGCGGATTTCACGATGAAAAGGTAGCTATCGGAAATAAAGGTAGAAGTAGTCAGCGAAGCAGCGACGAAGAAGAAACCATGTGAAACGGCCTGG
>KZ345084.1:90864-101648 GCA_002352805.1 Teladorsagia circumcincta | reverse complement strand
TGATTACAATGCTATGACGAGGCAGATCGGTGAGTGTGGGGGGACTGATGTCTATGGAGAAACCAGTCGCGCATGAATCGGAGCCACGGGAAAGTCTGGTGAAAGACCCCACACGATCGATCTTACGACGACGCAGTTGGCTGAAAGACGACGGCGAAGTACGCTGTAGTATAGTCAATAACTGCCTCGTCGTCATGATTAGCCGTCTGGAACAGCCGTTTCAGCTAGACCAGGTATGATGTAAAGCAAAGCGGTCTGAATGCGCATCGATCCACAGATTGGTAGTGACGCCTCTTACCACTACGTCACCTCCGTCCTGCCGTTTGGAGACAACCTACAATCAGTTAGAGAAAGGAGTTGGCGCTGCTTACATCCTCTCGTTTTGAGCGATTGTTCAGAAGACTATTAAAAATCGACATTTCTGAAGAAAATGCAAAAGTTCACACGATTTCAGAAAACGAGAAGAGCGTCGAGTACAGATCACACACCACAAGTGACGACGGCCAATAAAAACGTGGCTTTTTTGTTGCCGTCGTCGCTTGCGATGCTCGACGCTCTTGTTTTCCGAAATAAGAGGGTAAAGTATCCGTTTTCCCGGAAAATTAAGACCATCAGGAAAAATTCAAAGAAGAGGGGGGGGGGTGGAAGAGGACGAAGCGTCCAAAGATCAGTTGGTAGGACGAGTCGATTGCTTCCGAATCATTTGATTGATTGCGAGTAAAAAACTTCGTTCGCAGTTTAAGCAGGTGGCTCATGACGGTGAGTTCGTGCGGAACATTTTGAATGAAAGAAACTTCTCCAGTTCGGAAAAAGGCGAGTCGAAAAGGACTCGTGTTCTTCTGCACGCCGTGGGAAGAGTGCTGGAGCCCGGGAAGAGCTGGAGACCACCGGTTGATTACCTGGTGATGTTCACCCTCTTACACACAGCTAATAAAAGTCCTCAATTATCGCGATGGATCTCCAGTGGTTGACTCGTTCAGGACGGGTTCCTCGCAACGCCCGCGCTTTGAAATGGCCTTCGTTCAGTGGTGAGAGGAAACCAATCGTCTAACGGCGTCACGAAAGCGACCAACAACGACGGAATGACAAACGGAAGTGTACGACTAACTGCGCCGCCCCGCTTTCGGCTTTTAATAGCCGCTGGAGGAAGTGTATTGATGTATTTCTGGCGTCTTGTCGCATATTTTGCACGTTTACTGGGCAAACAAACGACGAGGAAGAGGCAGCGGTCAACACGCAAAGTAAGCCCTTCTTGTTTTGCGGAAGTAGATGTTTTTACTCGAATTGCACACTTAGCTGGGTAGCGCCATGTTGTTTACCATTCGGACTTCCAGAGGCCTCGAAATGGAGAAATCGGAAATCGAAGAAGAAAAATTGATTAGGAATGAGAAACAAAACGCAATGGAGCAAATGGCCTGCGAAATCTTCGAGGTCAAACACTTAATAAATTACAAGATGGCTCAATGAAAGCACCCATTCACCTTACTGGAAGCGCCTCGATGTGGTAAAGAAAATGGTGCTGCGACAAAAAGAGAAAAGTCGGTGAGAAGGAAGATTTGATCCCTCTTGACGGGCTCGTGCCTCGGAGCGTCTTTGCACAGCGGCACACGCACCTTCAAGAAAAGAGCAGCGATAACACGGAAACGCTGCGCAAGATATTCATAATACCGTCTTGGAAGGGCAGCGGCCGCTCGGCTCCGAAAGAACTTAAAGGCACGGGTCAAGATCGTATTGCTGTGCAATTTTGTTCGAAAATCGGACAGACAGTGCGACGGTGAACGTGGGAGGAGAGGAAAAGCAAAAAGTGCCATAGAAAACACAGAAATTTCCCTTCAAAGGACTGTTGTGGTATGACGGAGAGACAAAGCGGTGCAAGGAGAGGGAAAAGGTGAGATAGTACCTTGTACGCGAGAGAGTGCACAGTCCACATATTCCGCGATTGATGAAGATGGCAACACAGCAGCACACAAAGCAAGGCTTTAGCGCTGTTGCCCCGCACTTTCCTGTTGCGACAATGGCGCCGCTCCTAGCTTGGGAGTCCCTTTGTCTCACTTTAGGAAGGACTACCTTTCGTCACCTAATCGCGGCCCGTGGTGTTAGCACTTAACTTGGTGGGGATAAAGCTTGGTGCTCCAGTTCGATAGACTATAAGGTCTATGCTGAAGGGCGAAAACTAGAACCTGAGGCTCTAAGCGCCGTAGTAGCAGAGAACAAACATGTGTAAGAAGGACTCTGCTGCTTTGCGAAAACACTTCGTACTCTTGTGTGAAAAAAAGAAGCTTAGAGGAGGGAACAACTTGAGGGGGAAGAGCACAACGGGAAGTCCCACGCTACGCAGCTTTTCCGAAATTCCGTTCCCTAGCATATCAAACGTTCCTCTGCCTTTCTTCTACTTCTAGTACTCGTCGTTGGAATTCAGTGTTGAATTGCTTCAAATCTCTCTACGGTGTGTCACCAGGAAACCAAACCAAATAATGGGGGATATCCCAAAAGATTAACGTACCCAAATGAAACTTCGAGAAGGACAGAGAGGAATGAATATAGAAAGTATAGGTGGAATTGCAACACTTAGTGCTCGTGAACCCTTTTGATTCGTTGTGCATTCCTGGTAAAACTGCTTGAAACCTTGAGATGAAGCCTTGGGCTGTTGGAGAATATGTTTTGAGAGCCTGTAGTTTGTTATAGCCCTCGATTCTCACCTTTGAGCAGAAAATGAATCAAACGAAAGAACAATGGTGGAGCAAAGTTCACAGCAATGGAAGGCAGCTGGCCGAAAGTGTCTCAAGGCCAAAAGTCTCATTGTTCCTTGCTCAGAACGCCAATCTATTGACCTAGCAATCCGTCGGCGCAACTATAGGAATCGCCTGATTCAATACATTTCACACTCTGGAGAAGGGAGTACATGAACAGTCGCTTAATTGGGAACAATTCCTGATCACTGAGGGGAAGAGATTAATTAACTGGTTGACCTGGTGACTTCCAGAATCACGCAAAACAACATTTTTCAAGGCTGATCTTTCCAACTTTCGAAAATTCGGAGAGGAAAAGAAGCGGAAAACAGTTTTCTCAGGGTCTACTGCCAACTGCCTTCATGGTTTGACTCTAGCAGATAATGTCAACACTAGCGCTGAACACACAAGGCAAAAAAGTGAGTACCGAGAAAGAGCGTCGAATAAAAAAAAGACCTCAACATTAGCGCAATTACGGGTCTAAAAACGACAAAATCGGGTAAATAGACGTCTTTGACAGCCAAGAAACCGGTGCTAAACCTGGACGGCTCTGAGAAGAAAGAAAGCCGACTTCTCTTCAATCCTCAGAGACCTCGGAACTTGTAATCCTTCTGTCGCTGCGGTGAAACTAAAGCGTAAAGCATAAATGAAGCTCACTGACAACACTAATTTTTGCGAGTTAGAACTGAATCGATGTGGAAAAGGAGACATAATCTAGAGCTCATGAACATTCTATGAATCACCGATCCTCTTCAGAAGTAGATTTTTTGAGATTCAAAAAGGTATAACAAATCTGCTTTCCGACTCTTGCTGTGCTACTGGAGGGCGTGCACCGTTTAGTTGGTTTCTGGATTGTGAAAGTTCAAGGATTTCATTAATGCCTGCCTATCGCAAGTACCAATCTAAGACTGCTTTCACACTTTGCGCCGGTGCGGACGGCAAAGGGCGGGAAGTGCGAAGGGCGTCAAAACGCGCTTTGGCGCATGACGCGAACTTGGCGCGCAGTCGGCTCATTCCGATCGATAATCCCAATTTCAACACATTTTGTTATTTTTTGACGTCTTGCGTACCGTTTTGCTTTCACTTGCGCTTTTCAGCTCAAAACTTTTGTATGAATTACTGGTTTTGCTCACTAATGAACACAGCTGGAGGCTCACTGCCGCTTCCAAACACGCTGCACAAACCTAACCATTTTAGCAAAGTTTAGAAGCAATGATTCACACAGAAAAAAAAGAAAAAGATTCTCGCTAAAAGACACGAGCGAAAGCAGCACGGCACGTGGAACACATGGAAAAAAACAATGTAATAGAACCGAAGCCATAAGGCGCCAACAGTGCGCGAACTACGCGACATGCGCCAGTGCGCGTGTTGACGCTCTTCGCATTGTCCGCAATGGCGCAAAGTATGAAAGCAGCCTAACAAAATCAAGTAGTCATCAGAAATAGCAGGACCGTAGCCACCAGTTCATCGGAATGGCTGTTACGGCTGTGGAACCTCACAATGCGAAGTTCAGGGAAAAACCGTTCAAACTCTAAACAAAGTAAAATTTACTTGATTCGTGATAACCAGATGAAAGCACTGGGTGCACGACTCAGTGCTTGAAAACTCCAGTGGCAGTTGAGGAGCGACAGTGTCTGGGAAGAACCAGTTCCCGATCAAATCGACGGTAATACAGGTCAATGAACACTTTCGAAGCACCCACTCTGTCTCTGATTTTCTGGAGAAAATAGTGTGCTGTCCTATTGAACGTCCTCTTGGCGAATCCTATGGACCTGGAAACAAAAAAATTTCAAGCGTACTTACATATAGCCTGGAAATAGCTGAAGTGATAGGAAGTCTTTGAGAGAATTACAAAGAGTTTTTTGGAACTACACAGAAACCCTGTGAATGAGCACAGGGCGGGCAAAGCGAAAGTTGTTGGAGATTTACTTCAACACACCTCTCCTCATGGAAAAGGAAATACAGAGAAACAGTAACCGGTTCAAAATCGCTTTTTTCTTGCAGGGGGGTCGGCGCTCATTCAGTAGGGTGGGGAATGACGATTTACTTTCGCGTAACGCGTTAAAAGCCATGGAAAGCATACTATTAAATTGTAGACGTTTAGGACTAAGCCTCAGGAGGGAGGGAGACCCCGCGTTCGTGAGCAATCCCCGTTTTCCCCGGACAGTCTTGCTCCCCTCTCCTTTCCTTCCCTCCCCTACTAGGTTAGTCCTGACTGTTCAGTAGGTGAATACAACTTTTTATAGACATTTATGCCATCAAGCACAAGAGTCATACACAAAACAAAACGTCTAAAGAAATAACCCATGAATAAAGTTGATAGCAGCTCGTAACTTTAAAAGAGCCCTTGAGCCGAATTGACGTTAGAGCGGACAATCGGACAATGCACCGCAATGCCCCGGTGGGTCTGCTGTCTGAGGGGGAATGATCATTTATTGCTAATGAAAAAAAGTAAAAGAAAAGAAAGGAAGAGTAGAAAGCCAAGGCTGCCAGGCAGCTAACAAAACAGTACATGTCAATACTTGTGAAATCAGTTGAACCTGTCAGAAAACCAGCCGCTAACAAAACAAAACATGTCACAGACTGCAACTGATCCTCCTTGCGTAGCGAGAGGCTTCATTTCTACGGACTTTTTCAAACTTGTTTCATTTTTGTTTCATCAATGCTTGATTGTTCTGTTGATTGCTTGAAAGCAACGCACACAATAAGTTTCAGTATGTTTTCTTTCGTGGCAGCAGCCCAAACAACTACAGCACCATGCTCACCCTTACTTCAGCTAACCCGCCTGGATTACTTTTGTTTTAGTAAATGCCTGAAAGTTTGCTCATATGTAACAGAATAAGACATGTCTTCTTTCGTTAACAGCAACATATACAGTTGCGGCAGCACCCTCCCTTCCTCTCCTCCCTCCCTCTCTTCGGACAGCAGGGTCCTGACAAGAAGCCCCTGCGCATCGAGAAGGCAGAGACGCAGACGGGTCGGCGGACGAGTTGCTGCCGTGCTGCAGCGCTTTGGCTTCAACCTAAAGGGAATGCATCATAGTAGGTCCCACATCGCACAGCACGCGCTGCTACTCGTCCTCTGACCCGTCTAGGGCTCTGCCTTCTCCCCGCGCTATGGGCCTCCTGTCGGGTAACTGAACACCATGCCACAAAAGGCTATCGGGATACAGACCTCGGCAGCCGAAGCATTGTACCTCTGCTTTTTCTTGCCGCTTGTTATTGATAAGACACTGGAGTACAGAATCTCAGAGCTTTTGATGCATTCCTGATATCCACTGATCACCTTCTATACAGCTGCTACAATATATCTAAGTGAGGGAATAGAAAATTTACATATAGGTACACTTTGTTTCATGCAGCCAGAAACCCAGGCGTACGTGGCTAAATTCTCGATGAAAAGATGACATCACGTGTGCTCAAAGATGCTCTTGAATCGATGCCACGTTAATGCCACGTCAAGTTCTGCGATTGCACAATTTCTGGTCATTTGAAGGTGAGGGTAGTTGAAAAAAAATGGTGCGGAGATTCGTAGTTGGAAATGAGCAACGCCGATAGGAAGAGTTGCCATGCAAAAGAGCGACCCGGAAGTCCGACAGCAGCGGGTTTGTGATGTATTGAATTTCCTGAATGCGCATTTCAAGACAAAACTGCAGCCGCTCCCAAGCGCATTGAGATAAATTGCAGATGACGTCAGCATTTCGACTTCGGGCCAGCAATATCGAGGGAACTCCCCTGAGTGACTCAAGCCACTAAAGAGGGCGCGACCGCAGGAACCCCCACTGTTGCGAAGGTAAAGGTAAGGGAATAAAGTGCTTGGCAGTAATGAGACTTCTTCTGGGGTGCGCCATGCACCCTACTCACGTTCGGAATGGGAATAGCTTCGAATGCGTGGTAAGAAATGGTGGTTAAGGGAAGCAGTTGATGCATAGGCGTATTTTAATCCCCGATGGATCTAATCTAAGGCCCATGTTCGCGGTAGTAAGGAAGGGATGTTCTGGAGGCTTGCATAGTTCCTTTTCGCGAGTCCTGTCGTAGGGTGCTCCAGAGGTTTTGGAGTTGGGATCTGGAACATGGCGGAAAGCCTGAGGTTACAAAGGGCTTGTTTTTGACGACTATGGTACAGGCAGACAAAGAAGAGAACAGTGTACCTGCGTTTTAACCCCTTTCTGTGCGTCAGCGAAATGTGACCGCCTTCATCAAAACGGAACCGAACAGAGACTACGCCTTTAAGGACCGCTTTTTCTGGTTAAAAGGCAAAGTAACGCACTTATCGAATGAGTGTCTCCTCGCACAACTCGTTGCTGGTGGCGTTGGTGGCGGCCGAGGCTGTGGCGATTGTGGCGGCGTTGGTGGGACGGGTTTCGAGGGTACGTGATGTTGAAAGCGATGATAGGCCTCGAGAATCGCTTTCCACTGAAAAATCGCGAAAATTGTTGTCTGAATGCGAGCAGCTATTGAAGAATTCCCAATCCAAAAACTTTCGCCCGCACTCCTGTATTTCGGACGTCGAGCGGAACACTTGCGATTCCTTTTGGGTATTCTCAGTCAAAAACGCCGACTGAAAACGAGTTCTTCTAGTTCCAGTCTTTGAAGTCTCGTTTCCAGTCCGAGTTTTTGACCAGTAGAGCCATGAAAGGCCTTAAAAACGGGGAAAATTCCCTTCTAAATCTTGGGGAAGTATAGATGTATCACTGTGCCATGTTGCTCAGAAACACGAAGGAAGGAGGGTACGAAGTAGATAGATGAAAGATCAAAGAAAAAAGTGAAACATAGACGACGAATCAAACGGCACCACAGCTGTTGTTGTTTTCGATTTCACACCAGTTTCTGAAGAGCCTGCAGGTGCTTGCAATTTTTCAGAGAGTTCCGTCTTGGAATGCGCCACGCATTGAAGTTTCATCTCGGGAACTAATTGCTTGCATGTGATACGTGTATAGTCCTACTTAACAACCTGATTACCCTATAGAGAAGGTTCTCAACACTTAGCCAAGTTAAGCCATATATTCGACTTTATCCTCTACACAACAGAATTCGTTGGATGCTTCCTCTCAGATTCCAGGATTCATTTTCAAGCACTGGATGGCGAAACGTGTAGTGCTTCAGTCAACATCCCCTTCTATCGTGTGCGAATGTGAATTTCATATCAGATCGCAGAACGATTAGTAGACCTATTTTGTACATTATCCAATTTGACGGGATGTTTCGTCGAAATCTTAAAAAGAAACGAAAATTCCCCAGTGTTTTGGACTATTCCATACAATGTGTAGGAATAAGATGGCAAATCTTGTCGCAGCTGAGCGTTCCTCCCGTGGTGTGGTTCTAAACGCGACTCCACGTTACGACTTTGTGATAAAATCAGATTTTCCGATTTTTCAGACGAACCCACAAACCTAAGATGTACACTGGCCAATGCTTTCAAAAAATGCCACCAAATGATATACAATAGTTCGCGATCGAAATACCGTTTTTCACCGTATTCAGGCTTCCTCTTATTAGGGATCCACATCTTTAGTGCTTGACGACCACGTGCGATTCACGTGCGCGTTACGTGGTGCTCACGTGACGGGCGATTGCTCCGTCATAGTTGGCGAGCGGCTCGATCAATATCCCGTTTTTACCAATCCGTGAGCGCGGGAAGCGGTTCATGCACTGCGTACGAGAATCGCACGTGGATCGGAGGGCGCCAACGAGGAGCCTGAACATGCTGAAAAAAACAAAGTGCGATTGCGAACTGTGTTGTACATAATTTGATAGTCTTTAAGGGAAAACTGGCAAGTATACAGCTTCAAATTGCATCTTTTTACTGAGTCAAGACACGGAGGATGTTTAGGGCCAGTCCACAGAGGGAACGCTCACCTGCAACCAAGTATGTCAACTTATTGTCACCTTATTCCTACGCACAAGTGACCGCATCCTATGACACTGAAGAGAAACCGTGCCTACTTTCTTAGATTTAAACGAACCGTCTCTTCAAGATTGAAAATTTCAGTATATAGGCCTGCTAACCCTGCGGAGGCTGAGATGATGAAGACAAGGTCTAAGTCACAGTTGAACACGACCGAAGGGGATCGCCACAGAGCGGTTCATTCTAGGTTCACTTGTTAAAGGATATTAGCCAGATTTGTATTGCACAAAATGAAGCCAACGTTTTCGTCATAGAATAAACTCACTTTCTCATCGAACTCGGCGTCTGTCAAGCAACCATCGTAGATCCAGTTTGGTGGCTCGAAAAGAGCGTAGCGAATCTGAACAGTCATTCTTAAAAGCAGCGATTACGATGTTTTCTAGAAGGGTTTAGAGGGGATGTAGGGTGCTCAGTGGTACGCCAGTGGCGGAAAAAAGCGGAGAAATCCGTCGGGAAAACGAGAGACGGGACCCCCGTTTTCGGAAATTGATGTTCACTCGTCAACGCGTATTAGCCCAGAAAACTGACATGTGAACAGTTCACCGCATTGCGTTTGATGGCAGCAAGCCAAGCTATGCACCAATCGAGTTGCATCAGTTGTGTCGCTGGTTTCAACTCCGTTCGTCCGAATCATCGACTACACTAGTGGGCGGATCGCTTTTGGGAGCGGAGTGCTTTCGAGGTCCTGCTCAGCATCCAGCGCCTTTTTGTCATGAGAGCGTGACGAATACGCTTCTTCGATGCGCTCCCTCTTTATCGTAATTGCTGCCTTTAACAAGATGTTTCCCAAGATGTTTTCTTCCTGAACATCAATTTCACGACCGTTCTAAAGTTCTTGGGCGATTTTCACAGTGTTACTTGAAATGAAAACCTTCCTTTCAGTTTGTGCCCTTAGGTTGAGGGACAGAAACGGGGACCCATGTCTAGTCAGAATGTGTGCGTGTGCGTAGTGGTTTCGCACGTGAATTACACTACTCAGCCTTTACCTGCTCTAAAAGTGGGTGGCCAGTAATTGCCATCTAAAAGAAAGCATTTCACATGATCCCGAGTGAAATTCACGAATTTGGCCTCGATTTGCGAAATTTATTCCGCGGAAAAGCTTTCATTTTACAGTATACATGCATAGAAAATTTCAAACCGGTTTTGTATGATGCGGAAGATGAAGGTTGCGTGGCATCGGAGTGAGCTTGCGTGCGGCACCGGCTGGGGCGGCGGACGACGGCGACAGCAACGTTTTCTCGGCATTGGTGACCGGTGGTGCGAGCGACGTCGTCGGCGGGGTGGTCGACGTCTTCTTCTCCCCGTGCGGCTCCTCCTGAGAAAGTTCACTGGTCAAGTTCTACAAAGCACAGGTGATTAAGGGGCGCCTACAAACTTGGATATTGGAACTTTTGCAGCTTGTTTTTGGGATTAAGTGAAAAACGTACTCAACCTATTGAAACCAGAGAACAACCTCGATGTCAGACTTCGCGTATCGAACGACTCGCTAGCGTTCCGGTCGAGACGCGGTCAATGCATCGCAATATTGGCTGGTACCGCAACGTGACCGCAGACGTTAACGAACCGCTAGTAGCGAATTGCTCGATTCGCAAAGTCTCACATCGGCCCAAGAAATCAAGTAGACCTAAGAAATCAAGTAGATTTTCACGCTTAGCGAAAAAAGCATTCCGCTGCTGGAAAGCGTTTTCACTCACCAGCGGTAGTTCGGTTGGATAAGGCTGGGGCTGCCTGTACGCTTCTAAACTTCTGTGCGGTAATGATTGAATAAGCAATCGCTTGAGTAACTCTGCAGAAATTTCCTATAGAACGACTCAACCAAAGTCATTTGGCTCGGTAAAATCGAAGGGCGTTTTCTGTGGCAGCTTGACATTGTTTTTGCCATTCTGATGTTTTCGCTGCCCACAGTTCGATAAGTTAAATCTGTACTCACGGAGAGAGCAGCACAATGAAAATGCACTCCGTTTCAAATCTGACTCGAAAGCCTACAGTATTCCCCAAACCCATCGCGACTTGTAAGGAAGGTGCATACATGTAGGCGCTTAATTCAGTCAAGGAGACAGCGCGGAAAAATTAATTCCTCCTTCGCTTTCGGGTCTTAGTACTTTAAATTTGTTGCAGTTTTAGCCCGGAGGAGAAAAATGCGCACCG
>KZ345084.1:74629-84862 GCA_002352805.1 Teladorsagia circumcincta | reverse complement strand
TTGGTTGGTCTTAGAGGGGGGGTCGTACTCTCTCGGTGGCCGGCAATGGAACCAGTAGCCACCACTTACGTTTACGCAAGATAACTCATACTAAAGCACCTATAAACCACGCACCGTTCCAAATGACCTTCCAAATGAATCAGCAAATCAGAAGGGCACCCGAGGCTTGGCGCGCACCAAGGCAAGGAATGTAGTGCAAGTGCACGCTCGAAACTTTCTAGCACATCCTAAGTCAAACATGAAACTGGTCTTCCTAGAAGTCACGACCAGTGAAACTTAAGAAAACCCGCGCTTTCAAGGAAATGGCTCGAAGAAAACCCTTCGGAAAAAAGTTAACAACGGGACTAATTTTTGAACCCTTGATTTTTCAAGAACGTTTTGGTGGTCATTAGAAAGCATGAAGCCTGTAGTTTATTATACCTGTTCAGCTTCCCAAAGGAATGAAATTTAACAAAGTTATGAGCGTTTGAAGGTAAAAAAAGTCGCGTTTGACCAGAAAAAGTAACAACGCGCTAAATTTTTAATAAATTAACTTTCGATGAAAATTTAGCCACCATTAGAGAGAGGATAATTTGCATTTTTCAAATCAAATCACTGCGTCGCAGGAGCTCGGATCTGAAGGAAGTTATGGCCCTAGAAAGAGGAGGGTAAAACTTATAGTGGAATTTTATTTTTTGCTCAATAGGTTATTTATTTTGAACAGTTTGAGAACAAATCAGGTTCAACTATAACGGATGGTCGTCGCTGATGCGAAATCCACCGCATTCCTCGGAGCTACCTGAAATTTAACGAAGAAAAGTTCATCCAGATTTCAAAATTCCCGTTTGCCGCCTGTTCACGGTCGGCAAACGCGCTCTATCGCTAGGACGCCATTGGGAGCGATTCAACACTTTCAAAAGGCAATCAATGTCGCGTACAGGTATTACTTACAGTGGGGGGGGGCCGTCTCAAATCGCCCAGAAGGGGGGGGGGTCGTAGAAAATTTCCGAAGAGTAACAACGGTAGGGTTGACCCTGCTCTCATTGCGTTAGCACAGCCGATTACGCAGGAGAGTGAGTCTTCAACGTAAGCGTTTTCAGCGGATCCTTTCTCTTTTTTCTTTACTGCCGGCCTATTTCGCACCTATAAATTCACATTCCCGTACAAGAACCACACCAATTCGATCCTAAGGCATGCCTTTACTAGATATGATTTGATCCTATGGATAAGGGCTTTCAGACTTGGTATAAGTCCGGTCCGTGAGATACGCCTTCTGTTCACTCTCCGTTGAGAGAGTAAATTCAACGCGTATTTCACATCCAAAGTAAATTATTGAGACGCTCAAATGATATTCAATCTCCTGAACAATTATACTTGCTATGGAAGCTGCGAGAGTGAATCGGGTAGGGACCACATTTAGCATGTGGTAATACGAGCTGCGAAGCGAGCAATACTGTAACCGCCAACTGGGAGAGGGGAATCGGGCAAAATAACTCCAAAAAGGGGCCTAATCTGCGGAAAAGTGACGAATAAAGCAACTTATCAGAAATGGAAGGTGGTAGGAACCCCGCGAAGCTGCTTCGGTGGCAGAAAAATTCCAACACCAGCCATCTACTGTAAAGAAGGCCGCGCGAAAAAAGCACAGCGAGCGGCGCGAATACCGCTCGGATGACGCAGCGACCGATGTGTTTTCCGTGGCAGAATGCGGTCTCAGATGAATCACATGGAACGTTCAAGAACAGAACAGCTAGGCGCTTCACACTCACATGATTTCTGGGTGTCGCCGTTCATTTTGCGGACCATCGGTGGCATTGCTGAAGTGGTGGCGAAGGAAACCCTGAAAACGCCCTTTGTGTCTCGAACTCATCAATGAAAGACGTTCGAACGGAAGAGAAACAGCTTTTAAAAAGGAATAGGAAATGAGGGCTGCTGAATGCATGGCATGACGATCCCACGCGTGTGCTCTGGCCTGCACAGCGTCACGTAGCCCCCATCGATGGTGCCATTGAAATAAAAATAGCCTCTATCCCTATAAAAGCTTGTGGTAGCAAAGCGAATTGACTCCGATGCATTCGGAACGGGCAAATAGCTCAAGTGGACGTGGCGGTTTTCCTCTGCTCGCTTATTTCAACAAAAATCCATAATCGATGGTTAGTAAAACGATCCCTTGCAGAAAAAGTGGCAATCCCGTGCCCACTGAAGTTTACAATGCTGCTTTTTAAACATAAAAACCTGAATAAATGGTGGTTCGAAGAGTGAACAAGAGCGGGTAACGACGATCTGAACAAAGCAGTCAATACTGTTCGAGGGCAAGGATGAAGACTAATCACTCTTCGGGTACGCCATGCACAATACATAACTAAGGATTTAGAAGGTCACAATTGAACCCTTTGAAGACCGCGCACTCTAAACTGTTTGGCGCCTGGGATCGCGCGTGTTTTTGTGAGGTGCGGCCCACGCGGTCCCACGCGGGCGATTTGGTGTGGCCCGCCGGCGGGCCATACGGTCGTCAAAGGGTTAAATATTCATGAACCACGGCTTGAGAGCAAAATACCGAACCATGTGTTCATAGGCATCGCTGAATTGGAAAACTGTGATCTCTGGTAATCAGTGAGAAATGATGAAGCAGATAACTGAGATGAATCGGAAGGAGTGATGAAAATGCCTGGCTATGTGGTGACCTGAGAGGACATATTCCACGTGAATAGGATTTTCCTCTGGAAAAGAGGCACCACTTCAATTGATCGTTCAGTCAAGGTTTTCTTCTTATAGTGATATTTCAGCACCACCTAGCACGCCCAGAGCCTGACTGGATGAAGGGATGAAGGTACAAGCACTCTCTGCTGGCCCAAGAAGTCTGAGAGTCACTTTCGCACCTTGTTTTCGCGAAAAATCCAGCTATAATCACTTTTCAATGCGACAACGATCACAGATAGAGAAAGAATGACTAAACAGCCTATTGCGAGGTTTTAAAATGTTGACAGAGCAGGAAAAATAGCCTGAGAACGCTTGACAATCGAAGGAGAGTGAGCGCCAGCAAAGAGTTCTCTGCGGATGGCGTGTGGGAGCAAGCAAGGCGACGAATGGCCGATGATCGACCGTCCGTCCGTCCGATGGCAGAACTCAGACGGGGACTGCCCGCTAAAAACAACCCACCGAACATCTGGCATGACTGTTTGCTGCCCCAGCGGAATCATCACAGCTAACGAACTCTTCTCAAGCAATTTATCGTGCTAGTCGAAACAGTAGACGTACTTTCTTGCCAATGAGAATAGGGGTCGACTAGGTAGTCGAATTCTAATTTGTTGGCTGAGTATACTTGCATTTCGTTGACACATGGAATAGGAGAATGAATATTGAGTGAGAAACAAATTGGGCGCTATCGCAACATACGGGGGCATCCTTTGAGAATAAGCCTGGGAGGGTCAGGAACTCCGACGAAAATGAAAATCGCTCACGCATCCTGGGTTCGCTCCTCCACCGCCTGAGGCGCTCAGTCCTATTTTCAACAAGAAAAGAAGAGGTTCAGGCGGTTCCAAATGCACTGCCACTACAGTGCCCCCGTATGATGTGATAGCGCCTGAATTTGTCTAGAGTCCGCTGAAAGGAATTCGTTGCCCATAAAAGTGCCCCTATTATTTCAACGTCTGGTATGAGGAGGATAGCGTACGCTGAAAACACACTTATCCCACCATTATTCTTTCCCTGACAACTAGAGTTCTTAGAAAAAGTGCGGTGTCAGCTGGGCTGCCACATGAATTCGACCGCACGTGTAGCCACAGGCGGAGGACGCCCACCTGGTGGTTTCCCCTACAACAGACAAACGCAGGAAAAAGAACGGGGAATGGAAGGAGCGTAATACCCTTCCCTTTGCCATAAGTTCCCTTGTGACATGGGTGTTCGTAGGCTGGCCTGTCACGAGGGCCTGTCGCATGTATTCGGATGTCCACGATCAGCTCAGCTCAGAGAAGTGCGCAGTTCCCAGTGGCAGCACTTGTAAGATCGGACCCCATGAGTTCCCTTCCGACATTCCATAAAAAAAAGTTAATTAGCTGAAGTAACGGCAAGATCGAATTCTCCAAAGCCTGAAGGAATCGAAGCAAATAAGGACCGCCCAATCTACAGTCTCCACAACCCTAATGAACTTGAACACCACGGGGTATCAAGTAATCGTAAAGTGGGTTGCACACCGTAGCTCACTCCGATCCTGGAGACCACACAGGACCAGCAGAAGAGCCAGTAGCAATCTGGACTCTTCACAACTCTTGCCGCTCACCTTCTAGGTATTATTTCGATGGACAGATGTGGATATCGGAGGATCCAAAGAGGAGAGGAGGAGAGTGACAGGGTGAAACAAGAAAGCTGCTTCATCTGAAGCTGACTTATATACCATATATTATAGAAAACCTCTACAAGGTCGGTGTCAGACTTTGCGAATCGAGCGATTCGCTACTGAATCGCGGGCCGCGAGCGATGCACCAGCGGTTCGAACTATGTACCGGATAGTGTTTGAAAGCTGCGGGAGATCTTCTCGTTCGCTCGTTGGCACATTACTTGAACCCCACTATTCGCTTGCGGATCGCGGTTCGCAAAGTCTGCCACCGGCCAAAATTTCCCATTCCCAAAAGCTTAGGTACTCATTAGATTAAGGAACGTTGTTCCACAAATTCCCGAAGAACGCGAAGGAGCTTTTGAGGTTCACTGTGATCCGTAGGAACGTCAGGGAATTCAACTCTAAAGGGATGAAACAGCTCTTTGAAGACTTCGAAGTTGGAACAGTTCTTCAGAATAGGCTTATTCACTCTCTACTACATAATTTAGCTGTAAATCATGACCTTTTTTTAACAGAAATGAAATGAAGAAAGAAACAAATGAGAAGAGTTCAAAAGATAGGGGAGTACAACAAAAACTGCGATAGTCTTCAACTGCAAAGGAATTCAAAAATCAAGCGATGAGCGTTGTGGATCGAATTCCTTAAGGCTTTGATCGAAAAAAACGCCATGGCCCAAGCTACAGGATGGTAGGAGATCCCGCAAGCTGTCTTCAACCAAAAAATGCGGGAGAATGAAAGAAATGAATGAAGAAAATTCTTCTGTATGATCAGACGACGATGAGAAGGGAGAACACGGGCGAAGCCTGCCATCGATGAGCGCGCCGTTCGGAACATAAACATCGGAAGACGAGAAGGAAAAGCAGAGACAGAGTGCAAAGTGAAACGTGACACTCATTCCTGCTACGACACACCTTCACTCCGAAAACGATCCCCCTTCGGATCGATTCCCTGTCGATAATACCGGATGATGTCAACCCGCAGCCTTCCAGATCGAACTCTTTGAGCGCTTCTTTCCGACTTCTCCAGGGTATTGAAGGGGCGAGACTCCGACCACGCTATGAAGTGTCGAGATATAAAGATGGGTAGATGTGTTCATCAAACCTACGAGTCGGGATTAGGTCTCAAAAGCCAGTCCCTCCCAGAGTGAGAATAAGGGGTTCCCAGACGCAAGAGGCTCGACACTGTCGCGACTCAAAAGGGCGAGGTAACGGCGCTGAGGCCTGCCCCGTATCTTTAGCTCAAAATGAAGACCATACTCAAGCTTCTCATTGAAACTACATTGCTTCTTATTCTGTGGGACGGCTGTGCAGAGCAAGGTTTGTGAAAATCAGTGTCAAGCGGCTGGCTCTCTTGAGAAACACCGCTGACACTGTTGACGATTTATTTACGCGCTGTTATTTCTGATATTTCCTTATCAGTCAAGTAATGGAAATTCACGGCGAGGAGTATACTGAAAGGGGCTTCGGATAAAAGCGCAGATCCAAAGAAATACGTCACGTTAATCAAATCAAGATAGTATGAAAGCAGAGCATGGAAAAGTAAAGGGGCAAAGGAGAGGCAACCCGAGAACAATCAGCAAGAGATCGATCGGAGTGAAGAACACTCTGATCGACAGTCAAAGCCGATAGGGATGCTATAATCTGGAGTTTCTGTAAAGGTATTTCGAACTCATAAAAGCGCATAAGGCTGAAGACTACCTTGAAAATGAGCATACTCAAAATGGGGGGCAAAATTTCAGTTTGCCGATAATATCAACTAAGTCACAATAATCAAAGATGTTGCTCTGCTAGGGAAGCATCATATGAACACTCACTCTACATAAATTCATCATACCCCCCCCCCCCTCCTGGAAGAGGCGTTGAACTTTTCGTTTTCGAGTTTGTGAAGCAGTGAAGTGAAACAAGTGCGGAACATTCGAAATCGGCCCTAGAATTGTTGTTGTTGTTGTTCTATTCAACTGAATGAATGAGATGGGAGTGCACCGTGGGATGGGAAAAGCGCGAGTCGCAGTTCTCGCATTACAAATTTATAGGCAGGGCGTGTGTTGCGCAGTTCTCAACGAGGGGTTGGAAGGGGTGTACTGGTGAAGATCAAAAATTTGAAAAGGTGGGCTCATATCCATAGCACTCGATGGTGTCGTGGTGTTGCGGGAGAGGGGGTCAGTTTCCACGTTTTTTTTTTTTTTTTTTTTTTTACAATTTTGCCGGAATCCCTGGGCTAGGAACACGAAACAAGCAATGTCAGAACATTTGATGTTTCCTTAGCCACACTTACCCTCCCCAAAACCCATCGCTCTAAAACCTCCCCCCTCCCCTTCGGTCCTCATCTCGCTATTCCACCCCTATCTGCTCGACGGCCGTTTTGGAAGAAGCAGTGGGGCGAAATGGAATGTGTCGACTAGTCATTGGATCAAATATTACAGGAGCAGCCATGATGGTGACGGTGATGCTAGGGGGTGGAGAGGTGTGGGAGGCGGATTTGGGAAACTCTCCTGAGGCTGGTGGTGGTGAGCGAACCGTATCGAGATCACTACTGCGGAGGGAGGAGCGGGAGGGGAGGAGGGGGTGCATCTCCAAATTCCGGAATTGAAGTAACGGCTGGCGGACCCTGCTTATAGGGCAGGCGTAAACCTGAGAGGGTCAGATTAGCATAACATTCAGGAGAGGTTGATATGCCAGTACCATGTCGTTACACCTACAAAGAGGTCTTTCTTCATCAAATGGGATGATATTCTCAAAGAAAAAGTAGTGTGACCGCTCTGAGGAAACACGAGAAAAGCTAAAAAGAATCATGGCAGTGGGAAGGGATGGAATGCGCGAATTGGTTTGATGACAAAGCGGCATGAGATTGTTGAAAATATTCACGAGGGAAGAAACTGAGAGAGGCCACTTCCGAGAGAGAACGATAAGCCCTTAGGAAAACACACCACTGACGTTCAAAGATCGGGAGTTTCTTTGAACTATCGAGATTGAGCCGCTTCGAAAATACTATTCAGGGCAGGGAGGTTAAATCTAAGTAAGATCACTAGCACTTCTTCTCTTCCCTAAATCCGATCCATTGAGGTTCTAAAGGAAGTGAATTATTGCAGCGCATCGTTTAAGATGAGGTGGTCCGGTAGGATCGTAAATCTGAGAAGACGACAATGTGAAAACTCTTTAAAAAAAAGCCTTTTCGAGGAAGGGCGGTGTAAAGTTCAACTGCTGAAGATTACGAGCCTAACTACCGTAGAAGGGTTACGTCATGGACAACTGCGAGGTTGCGCGCTTGCTGAAATGGAGTAGTAGGCACTATTCTAAAGCTCCTACCACACTCTCGCACCCTATGACATAGCCATGACTACGTGGGAGCAGTTCTTCGCTCTAACATGAGATGTTCGAATTTATTCACCAGTTTATTCTTTGAGAAGGAAAGTTTCGACGGTTCCCTAACTTCTATAGGTACAGTCTTTGAAAATATGCTTCTATACTGATGCGCGACTGGACTTTCTCGAAGCATGTAGCAGAAGAGAAGTTCATAGCATCTTCAAATTGCTCTAGCTCAATTGGTCGCCGATAATCGTTGCAACAAATATGCAATCGATCACCTCTACGACCTTGAATTGGAGTTAAACACGTGCAGATCCTAGAAGGGTTCGGCCGAAACTGGACGGTCCTCTTTTTCCAATAGACGATTTAACTCGAGCTCTCGCACTTCAAAGGGACGGGTAAGCAGTAATGGAATTCCTTACTTCCCTTCCATTGATTTTTCCTGCAGTTATCCAAAAACAGACTGGAGGAGCTTGTAAATAGAGCTGCCCAGTGGGTCAACACCATGTTGCGATCCATGCTGTGCTGGCCAATTCATACTAATAACGCTTTTCCGCCCCTAGCGCCATGACTCGTGCAGATACTTGCACACTTTTGCTTGAAAATAGCACTTTGGGTAATTATTCGGTGTCTGCACAATCCGTGTGCGAAGTGGTTCCTGGTACCTCCCACCAACACGTGTTTTCGGACCTCTCCGGAAGGTTATTGAATGAAAATCAAGAATACTTTTGAAGTCTCTTTGCCTTCCGCCGATTATCCACGGGCATTCCCAGACTTCCTACAGCCGTAGTTTTTAGCTCTACAACTATTGAATAGGCCATCAATAGTTATATTTTCGCAGATAACACTTTATTGGCCTATGGTTTATAAATGGAGGGATTTGCAGCCATTGTCCCTTACCTACTACCTTCCTTTTGTTCAGAAAATGGAGGCTCAGTAGTTCAGGAATACTAAGACCTTTGGGCTAAATTGGTAGGCCGTGGCATTATCATAGATAGACTGCAGTGATGGGGTGAAAGCGTTCGATGCAGTCCCCAGAGGTTTAAACAGGTGCACGATGTACTGAGATGGGCTCCTTTTTCATACAGCCAATTGAAATTGCATCGATGTCAGGAATGCAAGCGATTTCTACCGCCACTTCTGCGCAATTTTTCACTAACAGTTCCCTAGTTAGTCCCTTCAGGTACAAAGGCTTCGGAACAGGGTTGACCGCTGCATTCACACCTTTCCGAAACTTTCGCGGCCCTCCCCCCTATGGAGGTCTCCGTGTGGCTTCCCACCATTATGGGTCGCAAGAGGCTTCCCAATACAAACTTCAACCCCCCACCCCCCCCTCCTCGTCTACCGACCAGATGATGCAGCCCAACTCCGTCCACTTTACCACTTCAAAACGGATGTGGCAAGTCTTCCGATTTCGCCTATTACTCACCTCATTAGCGGAACATTCGCTAAAGTGATTAGACCCCCGCAATCAAATACAACCCCATTCGCACTTTGCTTTGGGCCGTATTCCTTCACCCCTGTGATCTCTCATCTCCAAATGCGACCCCACCTCTCCAAAAATCACGAGTTGCGACCCCATAGTAAATATTGCGAGTGGACAGTTGACTCTGCTTCGAAAGGACCAAAGTATTCGGTTTTCGCTTTGAGCTTCACTCACCGATCCTGGATTTCATCGCGTTGATAGTGACCATGGCAGCGATGACATTTTTGACATTTTGTGGGTGCTGCTCATTTCTCGGAGCCTACAAGTAGTGAGTTGAACACTGTAGAAAGAAAAAACACATTATGTAGCCAATCTATGCCTATCAAACTCAAAAAGCAGGCTCAGCGAACGAGTCGCAGCGCGTGCTGTGCAATGTAGGACGTATGATGATGCCTCGTATTCAACTTGACGCGAAATCGCCACAGTACGCGCTGCGACTCGTCAGCTGACTGTACCTTCTTGCCGCGTGGCGGGTCTTCTGACGGGTACCTCAATATCTGTTTTAGAGCAGGAAATGAGCTCTGAAGGAAAAGTTCGGTTCTCGCCCATTTCATTCTCAGCCCACATATTTTATGATTTTATGTCTAGACCCTGAAATTTTCTTGAGCTTTACGCATATCTTCGTAAAGGAAATCGGGCTTCGTGAACTGGCGACACAATGTGAACACAAGATATGATAATCCTTGCTATTTAGGAGAGGTATGTGACATCACCTTTACTCTAAACAAAATTAAAGGATTGGCCAGCAACTCAACTTGCACCCTCAGCTGTCAATGCATTCAGAGAGAGTAGCTTCCATGCTCGACTATCCACAACTCTTGGACTCAGGTGTACTGATCGCAGTGCTTCTGTAGCCGCAACCAAGAATCACTTCATTGGCCAACGTTTCCACCGTGTCGCTTTCGTCAGAGCCTGGAAAATCAGGGATAAATGCGACCCTGCCCTCCAACGAATTTCGAACTCCAGAACTCGTCCTGGACTAAAGGCATTCAGATAGGAGGGGCAGGACACAAAACTCGTTAGACTCACCTCTGATTACAGGGCAGATTACCGATAAGACCACCTAATCTAACTAGCAGCGGGTGGCCTCAGGTGATCTGACTCTCGACCAGGGTGAATAACGGTCGAGG
>KZ345084.1:48544-61657 GCA_002352805.1 Teladorsagia circumcincta | reverse complement strand
AGCATCGTCCCATACTAGAGCATTCAACTTTCGAAGCCCTCATGACACTGTTGCTTTAACTGAGTAAAGGTTTTGAGGGTCACTAAAGACCCAGACGGTGATCACTGAAGGACGATAGCCGCCAAGACTGACCCGCGGTCAGGATGACTAGGAAATCTCCTTAGTCGAAAGCCGATGGTAAAAGTGACATTCACTGACACTTTCAGGTGGTGAACATCTTGACGTCGGCCTTGATGACCACCTCTTCATCGAAGATCAACTTCACTGCCGTTCTCAACATGCTCGTTCCTCTACTCCTCGATCCCAAAAGGAGAGTTCGGTGAGTTCTCAAACATGGCAGGAATTTATGCGAACTAACTCGTTTGATTTCACGCCACCTTTTTTGGAAAGCAATTTCAAATGCACTTCAAAATGAATTACAGTTGTGCCATACCTTCTTCTGTGATCGACCAATAAATAAATAAATAAAGAAATTATGCCATGAATAAATCAAAATAACTCTTCGCACTACTAGTACCTTTCGATTCAGATTTGTTTTCCTAAGTGACCCTGGGACACTGCGAGCCTTGTAAAACATTATCGACCCCCGCCCCACCCTGAAACTATCAACTCCACCACCACTGAAAATCATTGACTGTGTCCCCAGATTTCGCTTCAAGCTTCACCCAAAACCACTCTGGAGTTAGGGTTTCAAAATTGGGAGTGAGGGATGGGATCGTAAGGAGTGTTTAAGAGAATTTTGCGAGAGCTGATTATGAGTCAATGTTTTCAAATTTTCCCTCCCGAGCCTCCGGGGAAATGAGAAAGAGAGTTATTACACGACCACAATGTGTTATCATAGAGAACTCACAAAGAGTTCGAGTTTTCTGATAGATTTCCATATAGAGAGCTACTTACGCGTACAGACTTCTTAGCAGTAGGTACGCAATCTGCTATCGTGCGCCCCAAGCCACCCAAAGAAAAGGGGGGGGGTCCATATTCAAGCAATTCAAAGGCGCTTGACTTTTACGGGAAGACAGATGTGAATTCGCGTTCCCGTATGTACGAAATTTTGGGAGAACGATAATCAAGGAACCGTACCACAAACAGATGATTGGCTTCACAGGCTGGCGGCGTTCGAACAGCTCTCCGTCGTCGGCTATCTGATGAATGGCAAAGTGGACACCCTTCTAAGGAACGTCAGGGATGCCGAAGCACGACACAGTGCCAAAGGTCTCACGAATGCCGTCATGGTGAGTGCCTTCAGGCATTACAAAAGGCGATAGTGCTAGAAGCTAAGCAGGAATCCTATACTAAAGGAGGCTCAGAATCTTTCAAAACTTTCTTTCGTAGGCGACGCATGACAAGCGACGGAATATGGACCTTGCTTTTCTAATGTAGGGACACCACCTTGGCAGAGAATCAAGGTCATTCCAAGGAGTTCTGTTTAAAATGAGGATGGATCTCTTTCAATAGTGGCCAACCGCCGGATACGCTAAATATGATTCCAAATCTCTGAGTAATTCAGTAGGACTTTCCATATGGCTCCAAATTAATGAATAGATATGCACTCTAAAGGCTCTTTCAGGCACCATAATCTCTCCCAAACTTCGTATATTTCTTTTTCAGGCTCGTCTGCGCCGCCAATCTCTACCTCGAATCCGGTACGATGGCTTGATCGAGTACTCGACACCGCCAGTGAACGACTCCTCATTTGGCATCTCCGACTCTGAACTTGGCGATGACGAGAACCTCGATCTCAACTGGATTCTCCACGGTGGAGAGACCATGCCAGACAGGTGACGTATAGATTCAGCGGGCACTTCAGAAAGCACTGTCGGGTGAGGGAGCAGGCTCAGCATCGGGAATCAACGATAACATTTGAGTTAAATCAGGGAAGTAGACAGGTGGAGACAGTTTCAGACGCTAGGATCATTCCTTAAGAACAGTGTGCGATACTGGGTAACTAAGGACAGAGCGACTGCATTCGTATTGACCACTACATCTCTCAAGGCTGCTGATTCAATCTCCAAATGCTCCATTTTAGGCCGATATCCCCCATGAGCATGGTCGCCGGTATCACGAAGGCTTTTATTGCCACGAAGTCTCACAAAGCTGGATTGCCTTGGATCAACGAGAAGGTTTGTCTAGCAGCATTCAAGTGATATTGTCAGCTTACTGGAGTATAGGGGGACCCGACAAGAGGCCCGTCGTGCGGCGAGAAGGCAGTCTGCGGACGAGTCGCAGCGCGTACTGTGCAATGTAGGACGTACATTATATTCAACTTGAAGCAAAACCTTTACAGAACGCGCTGCGACTCGTCCACCGGCTGTGCCTTCTTGCCGCCCGACGGGCCTCCTGTCGGGCACCCGGAAAACAGTAAAAACACTTCTGAGGAATGGCTTTAAAAATGGATAAAAATGCTAGGAGGAAAGGAAAGTCAAACTGTAAAAGATCCGGCTCACATCATTGCAGTGACATTATGTCACGCGAGTAGGAGCCTAAATGGACAGAAGTGCTATATTCATCACCTTCTCTAAATATTTCTCATAATTAGCCCTAAGCCTATCCCGAACAATTTTCCGCTCTTTTTGAAACCCCAATGTCGTACACTTTCAGGAGGATGCTACGTGTGTGGTGACTATGGACCGGATGAAATCTGATGATCAAATCGTCCGCCGACAAGATTCAAATGGTGAGTTGGGGCTCTTCTGGGCCTAATTTTACGTGCGTGTCGTCGTCGACCGCTGGAATCCGAAGGAAGTTACGTCGTTAAAAAATGCGTAAGGTGCAACCAAAAATGTTCACGGAAATGAGGCAAATCGAGTCGTCACCGCCTCACGAAAAAGCGAACCTTCAAAGAGAAATCAAAACATCCACCGAAGTCGCTGCAACGATCAGAGGTTTCATATTGGAGATGATATTTTACGATTTTCTCGAACCCTAAGACCAAAGTGGCTATCAAAAATTACTATTATCCGCCTTCACCTCGGCGTCCGAAACATAAGCAGGCCTTTTTCAAACTAAGTTGCAGCAATCACCTTGCCGCAGCCCCTCTAGTGGATAATCAAAAGAGTTACCCATCCTGGAGGTAAGGTACAAACACGAATGTTGTCCCTTAGTAACTGAAAAAACGCCCGCGTAAGAGGATCCTGTATGGCGAAGCTCAGCTGCAATAAATAAATATTTTCCATTGTGGCAGCTGAGTGAAAGTTCGCCGAGTATGAACGTTCTTTTACTGGAGAATCCCTGTGGACAACCAGAACAGGTTTACTCCATCGCATGCCGTTCCCACAACCCGGCATTCCAATAAATCGAACTAAGTTCTGATTTCGGGTTCAACTCAGTCCCCTCCTCGAAAAGGTCAGTAATGGCAAAGCGTTTGGTTAATGGAAGGGTCGTGTCCTCTTCCGCTCGAAATTGCAGCATTTGCCTGATAAAACATGGCATTCGAGTGATTTGAGTTTTGAACTTGTGAATCTGTACTAGGTGAATTTTTCACCTGGTTTTTGATCTTCCTTCTGAAAATCCTTTTTTTTCTTCCTTTATGCTGCATCGTTGCATCGCTTTCACAGCGATCAGGGCAGGTTGCCTAGGTAGTAACCCGTCCACTTCCATGCGTCGCCAACCATAATTTCCAGGCCATTCTATCACTTCCTCCCTCCCAGTCTCTGCTTCACCACGAACGTACCTTGTTGGGTGTTGCATTGGAAGTTTCACCGCCCCCACCTATTCAAGTCCCACTAATGACCTTCAGCAGTCAGCAGTGTGGCCAGTGTGTCGCTAGGATTCGCCGGTCTCCATGGAAACCTCACGTAACAATGTGGTGACAGAAAAACGACAAATGCCATCACTACTAATCCGGCTGGATCGTCATTCCCTTTCTCATCTAATGCCATTATTTACTTGTCAGCTTGTTTCTCTAGCATTGTCTTTCTTTTGTTGCTAAAGACTCCTCTGGAAGAATCTGCTTCGGCCTGTCCCTGAGACTTCTTTCTCCCAGTCGTCTTTCTATTTAGACATCATTTTCTCAGCTCATTGAGATGTATGATTTCAAGGCCCTTGAGAACCTGTGAATGTCTACTTTTCTGAGCTCAATCTTTCTTGAAGCAACTTCCGTCAGTAGAAACTAAGCCAAGTATCTGCGGAAGGGCCAGCTTATGGTCCGGGTCCATAAAACTAAACAGCTAGCCTTCGTTCAAAGTGATCTCTGCTTGGCGTTGTCTATAGAGGGCAAGAGCCTCGGCTGAATTAACACTTGTGGAAGACGCCACAGTCTGGTGCTTTTGGTCATTACTTGCCAGCTGCCCACCCCGGCTTTATCACTGCGCTAACCTTCGATCTGATTATCAGCGGAATGCTTTGCAGCTTCTTCTTCTCGACCATTTCTGATGTACAGCACCTATGAGTAATAGCGCCACACTTTCTCTGCATTCCTTCCGCTTTGTGTTTACCGTCGTTGCTTTGATTTGTCGATTGTTATTCGGCCAGTTTGTTCTTGCTGCCAGAAGTCATATAGCGGGAGCTGTCGATACTAAGCAGTCCACTGCAGCCGATGAAAATGTTTTGACATGGGATCGGCTGTGACTCGCGCCAGCTCGGCCAAAGTCCGGCCGGTTCGGCCAAGCGGATATGATCCGGCCCGCACCACAACAAGTCTCGATTCCCATCTGAGAGAGACTAGAAGCAGTGAGTTCCATACTAGTACTTCCGTTAGCAAATAAGTTTCCCTCAGAGGGTAGCCTTAGCAAGTCTGAGCGTCAAAGATCTTGGAAATGAGTGAGTGATCCTGCACCTTCACAACCACCGCCTTCTAGCTGCGCCCCGGCTTTCCAATCCACCTGCCTTTACGACGTCACTCGATTTATTCACTTGAGCAGGTCTGAGCTGATGAACACATAACTTTTTGGTTAGTCGAAGCGCTACGCTCCAATTATCTACATATAGGGGCCTCAGTAGGGGCGGAATGAACATCGTTCACTTAAATCACTTTCATGTGTTTTGTAGCCTTTTATTACGTTTGCCTGCAACATAATAAACATAAACATGAGAATCGGATCGAGATTTTCCATTCTTCTCGAAACCATTTGAAATGGTCAAGGTGGTTTAAGTCGTAGCATCAGAATGTTTGAACCATGACAAGGTCAGAGGTCGGAGAAGAGGACATAGTCGAAAGATAGGCGGGCCCCGAAAGTTGCGGGACGACGCGGGTTTTGCAGTGAAGAGTATGACCCCAGAGGCATAGGAGGGCCACACCCGCCTCGCCCATGCTGCGTCCTGAAACACCCACCCTCTCGCCGTCTGACTCTAGCAGGGAAAGCGTTAGCATTGGAAAGGGCAGCAATGATGAGGGTCGCATGGATGCGCAAATCAACGGGAGAACGGGTTCCATTTTCCGGGTTCTGGACCGCCTCTCATGGTTTTTTCTTCATCCCTTCACCACTGACCTGTCTACTTTGATATCCAATGAGCTTCCCTTTCACCTTAAACTAACCTTTGAGGGTGCGACAAAATCACGAAACTTGAAGATCCATGTTTCGCACGCACTCCAGCTCAGAGGCATGCTCATTGAGAACAACACAAAACGGTCCCAGTTTTCTGTCTGATTATGCTGGGAAATAGAAAACAGGAAGCGGATGGCAGACAGAATACGTAGTGGGGCTTGCAGAGGTTTACTCTTTCCAAGTGATTTCTTAATAATGTATCTCAGATGATGATACTTTCGTTCAGCAATACTGAATCCAAACCTGAGCACGAGTTCATGGCACACACCGAAACGCAACAACTCGCTGATCTCGGAAGACCGATGTAAGTACTTACACATTTATAATAACTTTGTGACCCTATGAGAGTTCCTGACAATTGCACTTTTGACTAATAAATTCCAAGAAAGCCACTCAACCTTTTCATTAACAAAATCTGTTTTAGCTGTGTCGGCGGCCATCAACCGAATTGCTCAACGGCACGCTGCTGAGGTGAGTGGTTTCCTTCTTGTCCTGGCTGTTTTTAAGAACAACCAAGATTCTCTGAAGTTCATCGAATGGCTACCCGCTTGCTCGATTCCTGCAAGGGATTCACGTTCTCTAGCAATCTTTCTGCTGAAAGGGTGTGCTTCGCGTGGAATGACTAGAGCATTTGAGTAAGTATGTACGGCATTTAAAATGGCCCATGGAGCCTTGCCATTGTTCGGCTTTTCCTATTGATGCTTCATCTAAAACCTCGAAAAGCGCAACAGTAGCCGGAACAATGCTCGAATCAGCTGCCATACTTTTATGAATATTCACCTACACGGTGGGGACGTATGAATGCATCTGCGGGCCGTGGAGGTGAGGTAATGCTACCGATTTTGGGAAACTTGTCACTTGCCAATATAGCGCCAGCGAGTGTGCTGTTTGCTAATGGCGCTATTGTTGACTTGAGCGATTTTATTATTCATTCAATACACCAAAACAATGCGCACATCCCAAAGGGCAGAATGTGTGGAATAATCAGTCCATGATAAGAAGATTGGAAAAAGAAAGAAAGAAAGAGCTCAAAGTAACAGAAAACAAAAGCGAGATAATAAGGCTCGAAATAGAACAGAGACGAACTGCTCCCTTAGTCCTTCCACGTAGCTGATAATTAGATCGAATTACAAATCCGTAAGACCAAAATTGGTCCACGGACCTTGTCCTTCGCTCGGACGCTTCCGAGTCAATTCACGTACCGGGGCTTGCAACATACTTAACCTATGACTAACGAATTAGCCTACCCGTGAGACCCCGAGAAAGAGATCGACTCCAAGGGAACCTCAAGAAAGAGGTCGGTCAATTTCTAAGCGCATTGAGCTACTGAAGGTCACTTTAGGGGCTCATGGGGCATTGATGAACTACAGAACTAACAGAGCAAATGTACCAATTGAATTATAATTCACTCAATACAGTTCCCTTGAGTGTTGATGTTGTACGAAGAAAGATTGCAGTGCATGGAACGCCGCACACCTGCATCAAAGACAGCGGTAGGTAAAGGACAATTATCTATGCGAGCAAAACAATCTATGAAGGAACTATAATATTGTACCTCAGCACAGATCAGTGAACACTCGACAAATCTTTTGCTGGGTAACCAAGAATATCAAAACTCACTGACAAAGGTGGATGACTACGATTTCGAGGCTACCAGTCGATCATTTGATACAACAGCAGATAACGGCCAGGTTTAGGTTTCATTCGTCAAATCTTTCTTGCCTTCCTCATTGCTCCTTTGCAGTGCAGCCCAACAGCATATCTACCGCTTAGGCTAAAAACAGTTTTCAGCAGATCGGGAAAATATAATCCTATTGAGACAGTACATTCAAGAGTTCAAAAGCTTCACTAGTCGAAGCGAAAACGGTGGGTCTATGTTACCAGATGAGGTATTTTGAGAACATTGTGCGGATTACGGTGATCAAAATTCTGAAAAGGATTGAAGTTTCGGGTTCCAAATCACTCGACCGAGAAGGAAGCTATGTGAGTATTGCTTTTTCTGGGTCTACTTGGAAGGTTAAGAGGTTTGCGGTTCAATAGTTTGTGCAGCCAACAGAGATCACAGTTTTTGCAGGTGGAGGAAGCTTTAGTGCATGAAACGTTTAGCTCCCTCCTTCATAATCCCTCAAAACTTGTCTTCTGCAGAAACCTGCATTTGTAGGCGTCCAAGCTGCTGCACCACATCCTAACTTTATTCAGATAGCCCCTTTTTGTAAAAATAAGCCTTTTAGTAAGTGAAAATGTTTGTTGCGTTTTTAACTATGATGAGCGCCGTGCACCGAAATGCTCTCCCAATTTGTTCAGAAAGTCATTGGAAAATGGTGTGAAGAAAACGTTAAAAAATCACAACACTTGAAGGAATGCAAAGAAACAGGAGAATGAATTCGAAAGCAGAGAGTGAAAGGCAGTGAAAGGAAAGTGTACGATTGTGAATTTGACGAGGATCGCATCGACTATTGGAGGTCAGCTTGCCGCAGGCAGCAGTGCGGTCGAGACCGTTCCGGCCTAGGCAGACCTACAGAAAATGGCCCCTTTCGTAGCGTTAGTCCCGCGCAGTTGCTGGGTTCGCTGCTTCTACAGCCAGCCTGAAAAAAGATTATTCACTTGATGACCGACGTCATGATGATCTTGGTAGTTTTGGGCGCTTTGTTCTAGTCTGGCTAATCCTTTTCTTCTTTTTTGATGTGATATGCGAAATATTCCTCGAAGAATCGACACTGAAACCTCGCAAACAAACTTGAGGCGATAACTAAATCCGTGCATTGTGCAAATTTGTACACTCCGACAACGTCTTCCACCCTTCCACTGACTGCCCTTTGCTTAGGGATGTGTCTGGGATGGAATGGTAACCTAGGCAAGATCACCTTATCTTTGCACAACCTATTATCCATAACTCCTACGCAAATCGGAACGGAGCTTGTTTGTGTGGCGTTTCTCGAAAGGACAAATCAAATCCGACCATTTTTTTTCATATTTCTATGTTAACTAATTTCTATATTACTTGGTGGAACTGCAATGAACGACAGTGTTTAGGCTGCTCCAGTGCACAATGGTGAAGCAGCGATTGAGAAAGCGAAGAGAACCGAGCTCAACAATAACCACCTACCTCACAAAGAACACCATTCCAGCTCACCTCCTATTCTGGCCAAGGTTTGTTCAACGGCTTCTCTTCTGGCATATATTAAAAGTCACGGAGGGCTAATGTGTACCGTCTATTTCGGGGAACAAGAAGAGCGTTGAGTGCAGACCACGCACCATGAGTGACGACAGCCGAAAACGTGGCTTTTCATACGTCGTTAGTTGTGTGTGGTCTACACTCGACGCTCTTCTCGTTTTCCGAAATTGGGGGTAGCTTATCTTAAGTAAGAAAGCAAAATGAATGTATTGTTTTGTGGTACGCGCCCCGCTTCACCTTGGGCTAGGTACTTCGGGCAGTCTGACCTTTGGAAGACTCTAACAGACTAGTCCACGATAAGGTAGGAGGTCGAAGAAGGAAAAATAAACCTAGTGAGGAAGCGCGCGGATCTCCTAAGGGTGCGAGAAGATGGATGCGGGTCTCGCAGCGAAGGCTATGCCTCCAGCGCCTAGCGGAGCCATACTCGCATCGCGCCACTGCCCGCTCACCCACTCGCCGTCTGGATCTGGCCACTGTAGCAATGAGAGCGTTAACGTTGATGTGGGCAGTACCGATGAGCTTGCCAAACGCGCAAATCAACGGGCGAGGAGGGGTTTCATTTCTCGGTGTTTAGACTGTATTTTTTTCCATGTTTTTTCGTCCCTGCATTACTGACCATCACTATTTCGATTTCTAATGGGCTTCCTTTACACTGTGAACTCTGTCTCTGATAAGTACTCATAGAAATAAGCCTTCGGCAAAATTGTGGTACAAGCCACGAACAGGAGCAAGCAAGCAGACTGGTTGGCTTCTCTGATTGCCCACCGGAAAAAATGAGATGCGATTTCAAGCCTTTGAGACTTCCTTCAAACTCAAGCAATACCATCCTCAATAGATAGATTGTTCTTCTTAAAGGCAAAGGACGCGCTCAGACGCTCTACAGAAGTATTTCCCGTGTTAGGAGGTCGTTTGTGAGCAGCTACACACATTGCAGCAACCTCCCACCTCGAAATCCATCGTTGAGCCCTAGGCGCCTTCGTTTTCAATCCGAGTCCGCCCGGTCAATCCACTACCGCCCACCTCCGGAAGTGATGCGTGGCTGGCATAACGTGTGAAATCAGCTGGGTTGAGTGCCGTATCAACCAATTGAACGGCTGACATGTTCGGAAACTCGTTTTGAAGTTTTTTTCCAACCCAGCTTCCTTCACTGCTGGTAAGGAAGGGGATTCCGTTTACGGCCTTCTCTACGGTTTCTTTTGGTTTTTTCTTCACTGTCGTTCCATTTCGCACTTCTACACATAGTTCCAATCGCCATGATCCCCCACATTGAGCCCGACTTCTGCCTTTAAGAGGCGGAAGGAAGGGTTCCTTGAACGCACACTCATTTTTGGGCCCCTGTAGTGTAAATACAAGCGCGAATGCAAAGCGGTGATTATGTTCTGAAATTCGAATATTCTTAGCATCAAAGCCGTAATCAGCTTTCGGCAAATACCTGCATCAGGGGCTTGAATGCGAAGTTTGCTATTAAAGGCATCCCATTAGAACTCAAGGTAGAGGTGGTCAGTGGCCCAGGGATGAGGAAAATACATGAGAAACGGTTCAGAACCCAAGAAATGAGATCCCCATCTGTGCCCTAAAGTGCGTTGGGTTAGGCTCATTGGTGCTGACCTCATCAACGCTAACGCTTTGTGTGCTAAAGCGGTTAGCGTCAGACAGCGAGAGACCAGCCATCGTTGGTCGTGCAGCGGCGCGAGCGGCGCGAGCGGCGCGAGTACGGCGCTGCTAGGCCGCTGGGCATACTCTTTGCTGCGGAACGCGCATCGTTCCGCACTATTAGGGTGACTGCCTGCTTCTCCACCTTTCATATTTTCCTTTCTTCGACCTTCGACCTTCTTGAGAAATCTTCCTTTAGAGGCGTTTTTGCGCTGTCGAACTGACGCTACTAATCTTTCTCCTCAATGAAGCGCCATAGTCTACTCATACGATCGTGTCTGACCCCTTTCTCCCATTTTCACGCAATAGCTCTAGAGTTACCTAAATTATGTGTTTCCAAAAATTCTCATCAAAACCGTTGCTGCGTTTTAGGCGAAAAGCGAAGGAAATCTTATCGAAGAAGTGGAAAACAACCCTCCCGTCAATTTCGATGACGTGCCGATCAAGCCAGCCAGAGGAGGGCAGTATTTCGATGAAGACTTCAATGGTGAGCGTTGGCGCTTTCATATTATTGTTTGTACCCTAAAATCCCATAGATAAGAGCGGTTTAATTTCACGTCCGATCTGGCACCTGAGGCAACGTCGAGCCGGGCCAGTCGTCCGATCTGGCAAGTTAGACCACGTTGGGCGTGGTTAGCGCTTATTTCGAAAATCACATTCAGTTGCTCCAATGACCTGTAACTCGTACACTTACACATACATACCACATACATACACACCCCACCCCGCCACCACGCAAGCTCCGCCCACTTTTGTGTTATAAAAAAGTGGTTATATCTCGATATCCAGTTAGTCTCTTGGCTTGTAACTTTGACACATGCACACATACTACCACACACATATATACATACTCCGCCCACTGCGCAAGCTCCGCCCCTTTTCGAGTTATCGAAAAGTTGTTATATCTTGGTATCCAGCCGCTAACCAGCCTTGTAACTCAGCGTACGACACATACACTACACACATACATAAAGATATGCTCCGCCCATCGCACAAACTCCGCCCACTTGCAAAGTCCGCCCACTTTTTTCCAGTTCGACTGTTTTGATGGTCGTGGTCAGGATACTAAGCCCGAACACAAAGCACACACCTGAAAACGTCCACAAGGCAGTCTTGTCACTAGTCCAGCATCAGCGTGCGCATATCGGTACGATGCAGCACAGATTAATAGCCTTCCCTGGTTTTTCAAGCGCTTCAAACGATCGGTTTGAAGCAAATCACGATAATTGACGGCGTTTAGCTTGTTTGTAGCAGGTGATACAGGATAGAAAGAGTGGTGCTAAGTGGTTGGGGGGGGGGGACCTGGCGGCGGCGCGACAATTTGCTCACCTGCGCCCTCTCGAGCGAGGGAGTGTAAAGTCGAACGTTCCAGCTTTTTACGCATGTCAAGTGGCTGCCCTCAACCCCCCCCCCCCCAACCCACTTAGCACCGAAAGAGTATAGAAAACAGTAAGAATAACGGTAGAGTTGTAGGCTATTATTGCGATAATCATGAGCACACAACGCCAAAAAAAACGTATACAAACGTCAATTTTCATTTTCTAGCTTAAACCGCTCTTATCTATGGACCGCTCTTATCTATGGGATTTTAGGGTAGTTGTTATGACCCTTCCACTAAGCAACAACTTGCCGCCAGTAGGGAGACTGCCAGTAATGGGAATGCTCTCATTGGCAGTTTTCCCACTTTCCCACGGACATACGTAAACACTTCTGCAATAATTCGTGTCGCATATGATCCGAGGCGGAGTATCCGCCCTTCAGGGGACCATGTATGTTCCTCGGACCCAGACTACGCTAGTCCCAAGAACAATTAAGCGATGATGTTGGTTTGGATGGCCTATAAAGCTTTCGAGATCATGACCACTTCTTCATAACGAACTCTCTTTCGTATCCAACGATAATGGCCAACCAACGGTTGCCTGGCACCGCATTCCTAGCCGAAAGCCTATTTCTTCGATGTATGCCTCGGAATACCTGCCGCCTATTCATGGTCTTCGGACCTCAAAATCCATGAATTCATGGCTCGACAATCGCAAGGTTCTTTGGACGCCGCGTGAGAGTTTTCAAATCATTTCGCCTATTATTTCGCTATGAAAGTCTGTTGAATTGTGAAGAGACGCGAAAATGCTTTCCATTCCGAAACTACCCATTACGCGCGAGCTTTTTTGAGGCTGACTTTAGCAACAGGCAGTGGTTGAGCGATAAATCTATTGCTAGTCTCTGGAGAAACTAAATCGTGAGGCGATACCTGAATTTCGAAGCTCGGCAGGTGGATTAAGTACGAGAAATCCACGGGGGCTGGCACAGCCTGAACATGGAAGTCGAGCCTGGTGTGCCCCCAAACCGCGTTTAGGCCCTCAGAAACGACAAATCAAATCTTCTCATCTACACAAACAATGCTTGTTTAGAGCTCTCGAATGGGACAGCCGGTTACGGATCCCTGGCCAAGAAGAGCACCAGCCATCACAGTCTGCCTGTCACCACCACTCATTCCACACTCAAACACGTCGTGAGTACACATTATTTCTCGGTAGTATGCATTTATTTCGTTGTAATGCTCGGCCATTCTTTCCTGGCAGCTTTTGTCATGCGCTGGGTGTTGTCAAGGAGAGGGCTTCGTTGAAATTCTAATGATTCTCTCAGGGTTCCCTCAGACAATCGATTTGTACTTTTGTAATGCTTAAAGGAATCCTCCACGAAAATGCTGGTCATTCCCTTCTTGTGTTCGGGTGTTGGGCATGGTCACTGAAGACCATATGTAAAATTTGGAGCAAAAAAAAATTCAAATTCCCGCCGTAAGAC
>KZ345084.1:21453-36497 GCA_002352805.1 Teladorsagia circumcincta | reverse complement strand
TGCTGTGGCCCGTCGGTGGGGGCCACACCAAACTGGGCGCGTGGGACCGACCAAATGGACACGTGAAGCACCATGTTGCTGTGCGGTTAAAGCACCGAAAATGGTTCCTCTCATCTCACAATCAGAAGTGCTTATAAAATCTCTTTTCCTGGACAATAATTTTCCTTATTACTTATTTCATTTTGATGATTTTCCAAGTCTTCGAACGATGATTAGTTGGGGACCTCTTCATCAAACACATACACAGAATGGTCCGGAGACTGCTTATGCATAGCGCAAGAAAACATCTGTGAGGCGCACCTCACGAAGACATGCGCGGTCCCACGCGCCAGACACGTTTAGAGCGCGCGCTCGTCGAAGGGCTAATGAACCTTTGGGGTACAAAATTGCTTACTTGAGTCTCACAATATTCGCGCAATGCTTCTACATCTAAACGCGAAGTGTAAAGGTAGAGTACAAATCCATGATACCAGCGCGCTTCCTAGGGGAGCAACATTCCCCAAGATTAATCTGCAGCGCTTTCTAAGCGGTCGCAGCTGGTTCAAGGGATTTCGCATGTCAATCAAAATCAGCCATTCACCTTCCAGCTTTGGATTCTATTTTAATGTCAAAATCCTCGATGTAAAATAAGAAATGCCAAGAACGGCCGCGCAGGGAAAAACTTAATGACCTTTGTTCTGAATTTTTTTTACAATTGTTCTCGCTTTGTCAACTGTTGCTATCATTGGAAAACGTCAGATAAAGAAAAGCAAATTAATCAGCTGGCTATTCCTCGAAATAGTCAGCTCACAATCAGATTGTTAACCGAAAACCAGTAATCTCAACGAAGGGTTTGAAAGCGGACTCATGTTGATAAGAAAATCCATAAGGAGTGAAGATCAGGAGAAAATGCTAGAAAAGCACTGGTTAACAGACAAGGCTAATGACTAATTGAAACGAAAGCCTTCTGATGTGAGACAACTTTTTTGTCTCGCGCCGGCAAGGCCAAGCTGGGAACCAGTCGAACGAACAGACAAAACCCGCAGAACATAGTGTAAGGTGCGACGAACCCGCATGTCAATTGCTATCAATGTAGGCTAAACTTGTGGCCATTCAGCAATCCGAGTAAGAAACATCTCATTCTGCGGAAAACATGATGCCCAAACACTGTCTTCTTCAAGTAGAATTCGCGAGTGTTCTCCACAGCAAAAATCGCAAAAGAACGATCAAAATGCGAAATCTCCACCCACAGTGCACTTAGAACGAGTTTTCCATGAAGTTTAAGCAGGATGTTTTCATTAGGTTTCCAGCAACCAAACAAGGATGCAGCGAAAAATGGGCAGCGGAAACGACTCAACAAGTAAGTCGATGAGTGTTCAATTTCAGAGAATCCAGCTGATCTGTGACCTTCGTTGAAGGCCACATTCCGTCCACCCTCTCAGCCGCCAAATACGCCTGCATAAAACCTGGAACCTACTGTAAACCGTGAATTTAGTAGGCCTCGCACCTAAATAGGCATTATATCGTGCACGGTGGCCAGTGGTAGTGCTTTAATGCTATATCGGCTCGGAGACGAAACCTTATCGAGAGTGTGAGTTCAAGAAAAGGAGTTCTTGGCGACCGGAGCAGGACCACAGCACTCTCGCATTACTTTCTGTGGTTGGTTACATCTGCGAGTCATTGTGGAGGACGGACACGCGGGAAGTGCGCGTTTGGATGGTTACGAGCCCGTTTTCATTAAATTGAGTCCATTTCTGATATGATCGACAGATGTCGCCTAATAATAGAACAGTTTGAATCAGTAGCCTCCACCTCAGCAAAACCACCAATACCGACCTCGGAGTGTCTGCTTGAAGGTCCTTGTTGAAGGATAGCACTTGATCTGAATGGCCATTGCAAAACTAACAACAGGGATTGGTAGGATGTGGAGAAAATTTGCGCCAGAGCATTTCTCTTCTCAGAACTAAGACGACCAATTACCGCATAGTTTAGCGCCAAGAAAGGAGGTTCTCAACTGGCAAGTTCCCTTGGCCGTACTTGATTATAATGACTAGTTTCTGGACAAGACGAATGGTCTCTCCGTGCTCGCAACAAATGTTGCGCCAGACGACGGTTTCACAAGAGCTCGGTTGCTTTGTTTTCGAAGCTTTCTGGACAAAACGTCCCTCATTTTTTTCTACATTTCTTTCACTTCCTAATCCTTATTCACAAAGAGCTCTGAGCCGATGTCAGACATTGCGAATCGAGCGATTCGCTTGCGTGTGCGGTCGCATCGCCTCCAGCAAATAAAGCCAGTCGATGTACGCAACGCGACCGCGGACGCTAGCGAATAAATGATTCGCAAAGTCTGACATCGGCCTTACTCCAGTAATTTCTATATGGCCTCACTGTAAACCTACTCGACCACGAATAATAAGAATGCTCCTCATTTAATAGATTTTGCTCCTGGATGAAATCAAGTCCTTTCCTAGACGTGATCGGTTCACATTATTCATGGACAGTGCCAAATACAGATGCATAGAGGAAAGGCGTTTGGAGCGTATGCAGGCAACATTTATCACCAATTTCTAGTCCGTCAAGTGTCCCTATTATTGGTTTGAGCAAAAAATAAAGCACTCAAGCTAACGAAGCAGAGTACCTTATTATATTCCATGGTACTCAGGCTTCAGTGCGAATCAGCAGGTAAAACTGTCGCAATGGTAAGCTACGTCCGTAGATGAAGCTGGATGTGACAAGCAAACACGTGGGTGGCCAAAAGAACTTTCAAAATTGAGGGTAAGACACCAACAGTCAGGGTCAACCGCCTGTTATGCAAAGATCAACGAGGGGTCATATTTGGAAATGGAAGGTGAGGAGGTCGCAAGTTCATTCACCAGTTACAAAATCTGAAGGTATTGAAGCATGGCAAAGTGACAAATGAGGAGAGACTTTAAACTACCATTGCGCCTCCTCGCCGCGGTAAAATGGCTATCCTAGAGCACGAGTTCATGCTGAATCACTTCAAATTCCAAAAACAGATTTTTTCAGAGCTTTCAGACCAAACCACAGTGTAAGAAAGTGGTACGAATTTGGTGGACTGATTCAATGAGTCCTAATAGAAAACTCTGGCAGAAGAAAGGTTTTCATTTGAGAGTTTCCAAGAGAATTTAGCGTATGCTATAAAACGCTGATCCTGTATATCTCAAAGGCCTTTATCGCTTCTCGTTAGTCCAAGTCCGAAGACGGTTAAAAGCTTTAGAAAGTTAAAAACTCGCGCTTAAGGAGAGTGGCCTAGAAAAGGCCTAAGGGAAAAACGGAACAACGGGACTATTTTCTGAGAAACTGCTCCTTGGAGCGAGCTGCGGTACTTTTTCGGAAGCTCTAATCCTCTAGTTTCCAAATCGCTTTGAAAATCAGCAAAAAGTCAATTATGGAAAGTTGCAAAAGTTTGAATGATGAAAACTCGCCCGTTCTCAATATCGGACCATGAAGCTCCAAAAAAGGAACAATGAGACTACTCTTTGAGAAAGTGCTCCTTGGAGCGAGCTGCGATACTTTTTGAAAGCCCTAATCCTCTAGTTTCTAATTAGCTTTGAAAATCAGAAAAAGTCAATGGTGCAGGAAGTTGTAAACGTTCGAATGTTGAAAACTAGCATGTTCACAAAAAAAAACGGAACAACGGGACAATTTTTCGAA
The DNA here is from genome assembly GCA_002352805.1 of Teladorsagia circumcincta. NCBI lineage: Eukaryota > Metazoa > Nematoda > Chromadorea > Rhabditida > Trichostrongylidae > Teladorsagia > Teladorsagia circumcincta. Next base: position 32,843 of record KZ345084.1, on the reverse strand, counting down.
GAATTAGACATTTGCAAAATTTCAAACACTTTTTAGAACAAAACTGTTTGTATTTTTGAAAATTCTGCTTTCCGTCCCATGGTAACGTTTCTAAAGAAAGATATAACCTTTCGAATGAAGAGGATTGTATCGTGGTATATTAGTACTGCGAGGTTTAGTTTCCAGTTTATAAAAAAGGGATATCGGATGTTCGAGAAAAAATTGGGAGGTCTCCGAAAGTAAAAATATCTGCGACCATAAGCATGCATGGCTTTATGCAAAACTTTGGGAATTGCTCCGATATGCATGAAAGTATAAAAAGACATAAATAGCCAATACAGAAGGTCATACTGCTACCCTTGAAAAGGAAGGAGCTCGTAAAAAAAACGTGAAGTTAGCACAACGCACGGTTGACCCTGCCAACAGTCCTACATTGTCAAAAATAGTCGTCAGCTTTCCCACCGAATCTTTTTTATTCCCCATCATCACAATTTCCAATCAACTTTTGTTTCTTTTTCTGAATGAGTTTTCGTGATGTATTCAAGGCCTCCTTGGCAAACCAGTTTTAATTTCTACTCTCTGCGATATGTCACGTGAAGGAATCCCAAAATATTTCATCCAACATACAATTTACAAGTTATAAGGCTCTCATGCACCATGGTATTACCTAAGGTGTCATTGAACTGCTTTGCGTGGACTCGTTTCGGGGAGTTTGGGTGCTTTTTTTGATTTGCAGGCAACATCAAAAGTAGTGATGACGATGAAGAATCTTCGAAACGGTCCCAGTTGAAGGGGATTCGTCAGGTGCGTGCTGTCCCGAAGGCTTGTCTTCGTCTCAATGTTAAAAAAATTGTGCTCCCAAAGATTATAGCAAAACAAAGACAAGATAAGGATTCCTAAAAAATCCCAAAAATATGACAGCAGTGGTTTGTTGGCTAAATATTCGCTCCAGGTGAGAATCGACACCAAAATTGTGTGGAACGATGCGCTACCTCTGGTCTAGGACATGAGAAGTGTGATTGAACAAAAAACTCACCTAGCAAAATCGCTAGAAAGGGAGCTGAGGCCTTGAAGTGGGCGTGGTCGCAAATCTTCTGCAATGCCCTCGGCCAATTCGCAACCACACCCACTTCGAAACGATTCAGCTCCCTTGCTAGCGGCTTTTGTTCAGTCGCACTTCTTATGTTCTTGACTACGACTGGCGCATTGTTCCACACTATTACTGTCGAAGGTAAAAACCCTGCCGGGACTGTTGCTTTCAACCGCTGAGACCCCACAAATTCGATCCAGGGTGCTGCTCCAAGTCTTGCCCACAACCGAGGCCAAAACAGCGGTGAAAAATCAACAACAAATCCCAAAGGTGATCTATTTTGCACAAGGTGATATGAATTGAATTCATTAAATCATGCAGTACTTCGACTGATTGCTGTGATAATTTACCCTTTATAATGAACAATTACAATAAAGAAAAGAGAACATCGCCCGAAGTCTCTGTCACTTTTTAGCATTAAAATTTTAATTCACCCATTGAAGTAGACATGCAAAAGAGAAAACTTTCGTGAGGAACAGAAACACTTCCTTAAAAAATGGAGGAGAAACCGCTCCAAAGTTGCGGACACCGGAAAGTAGATCTGACCGAAGTGCAGGAGTCATTCCCTGCTACGGGAGAAAAGAGGAATAGGATTTCTAGCAGTGGATATTTAAAAAATCCTCAAATGGAAATGATCTATGAAGTAGTTAGAACAAACCGTGGAATTGACAGCTTTCCCGAGAAAAGTAGTGCGCATTCCAGAGAGCAGTATATGGAAGAAGTTTGAGATTAAATTGATCAGCTCGCTAAGGCAAAGCCTATTTCCAAGAAGTGACCATTTTTATGTACGACGGGCACTCTCACTAAAATTGGATTTCGTTTGCAGTAGCATGACAGTAAAAAATGCACTTTCTAACCAAAAGGCCTGAGAGAGTGTACGTGGGCGACCTTCTGTGGAAGGGAAGTCACAGCTTTTACTTGACGTGGCTGTTGTTGCTTGACTTCCCGGAGATTAGCGAATTCACTTACTTTCCTCTTGTCAGCTCCTTTGCTTACGTCGCCATCCGGCTGCGCAAAGGACGACCAGCGAACGCGTTTTCTTCCGCCAAGGGGAGACATTTTGAGCAGTAAATGCACTAAATGTATACATTATCGTGAAGAAACAACACAAACTCGATCTTGTTAATATTTTGTCGCGGTTGGAAGGATTTAAAGAGCACCTCAATGGCCGCTCTGAACCCGCACCAAAAGAGCGCGTGTAATTACCGCTGCAACAAATAATGTTTCCGATTTGGTGGAATTCATAGAGTAAAGGTAGTATTGGACCTTCCGAGCGTTCCCTCTTTTACCTTTTGCAATCGGGCTGTGGTAGTACTGCAGTGATAAATGCTCCGGGAGAACCGGTTGCCATCTCTACAATATTAGGAAATTGGTATTGTATTTGCTTGTAAGGCCGTGAACGCTAACACCAATGTCTTTTCATGTTGCAAGTGTCCAGTTATTCTGATAGCGTTGATTCCGCGCCGTCGCAGACTCCGCTGGTTCACCGGATATTCAAATGCGTCCATAACTGGAGAACACGAAACCGGGAAACGTGAACCTCTCTCCCAGACTCCTAGTTCTGACTAGCCAAGCCCTCTTCATACTCAAAACTGTAAACATAACAGTCCCACAGAGCGCCAGATCGCACACCACCTCTTGCTTCACTTTTTGTTGATATCCCGTGCTAATTAATTGCATCAAGTTCTGCGCAGTAATAATGCGAGATTACAAGCCTCAACATCGTTGAGTGCAGCTGTCGCATGCAAACCGTTGATTTTTCGACGAACGAGTTTGCTCTCGAGTTTGAATTGCTGAAATGCTACGCTACTCAAAGGCAGTTTCCATTACCTGTGGAAAATTTGCCTCCCCAGCTTAAATCCGTTCTCTACCGTATCTTGAATTACATTCCCATTGTGGCCTACTAAATTAGGGTTGCGATATTTTCAAACCCTCGCTTATTCACGATTTGAGCACGATTTGACCCATTTCGACAGACCGTTATCCTCAGCCCTTGCTGGGAAGAGGAGAGCGAAGAGTGGAGCCTGTCCATAACATTCTGCCACACAGACGCCATAAACTCCCCCCCCCCCACCTCTAGCATTCTGGAAGATATGTGCTCCATGCAAATAAACAGCACTTGAAATGACCTCTTCAATCATAGCTTTTCGAAGTCACTGCCGGGTCCTTAATTCGACTCAGTTTTCATTGTGAACTATTCTCACTAAACCTCAATTAAACCCTGCAGCTCGTGTTGCTCGGTTACACGCCCGAGCTCTCCATTGTTGCCCCTTTCACCCCCAATAGCTTCTTTTTGGCCGACCTTCTCCGCACGGCCTCCTTGTTTCAAAGAGCGCCGATTTATTTGCCAATGTTCTAGAGCGCACGATACAAGCATGAATTTGCGCGCATGTTTCGCCAGCTCCTTCCACTTCACATGGTCACTTGGGCCGAAAAATCACTGGCTCACCAACCCCAGACAGCTTCTCAAAATCATTCCGAGTGCCACCCGTCATGAGATCGGTCAGCGATAGTGATCTGCTGGTCTGCTGCGAGTTAACGACCCCCATTTGCAAGCGTTTCACATTCAATGCTCGCCGCTGGCCGATCGTATCCACATGTCCCTCTCGCGACATCCCTGCTGGTGAGCAGCCGTCGGCTGATCCCCGGCGATCAGCGCGACTCCGCCCCGTTGAGCATTTTTGCCTTTCTCTGTTCACTTTTCTACACAGAAGCCGATCCCCGCCAGTTAACTCTTCGATTTCCTTTGAGAAGTTAAAGACCTTCGATTCCCCTGCAAAAATTCAGGCAGTCAGATACTTGAACCTACTTCTACGATGTTTGGATATCGAATAACCGCAGCTAATCGCTCACAAAGTAAACACAGCAACTTGTATACGTTGAGTCACCTTCAAAGAGGCATTGTTCTTCACTGGATCGCCCGTTCTCCGTTGGGGCGCCCGCCGTCACATCCTCCCCCTCGATCTCTCCATATGTCGGCTTTATGCTCGTTATTTATAAGCCACAAATCGACACTTTCCCGCCTGACTTGCACGCTTTTATGGGACATTTATCTGGCACTTATCTGCTGAATCGAGCAAATGACAACTTGCTTTCCGCCGCGCTGTCTTGACACCCTCAGTCCTGTTCTTTCAGCAAGGATGGTCTCCTGAGAGACAATAGACGCACCTTATCACTACTCCACCTACCCTCCCCTACTATTTGTACCTGAACACCGATCTCAATCTGAAGGCTCTGTTCTATCGAAACTCGTTAAATATGAACTGGAAGACCTACCGATGAGGCCACCAGGAATCGATGGTCCACCCACCGCTGAGGCGGTTTCTCGCCTTTTTGACAGCGATACGTCAGAGTCTCCTAAAATAGTGAAGATCTAGGTGCTAGCCATTGCTTTGGCTTCACCGTCTTACTAAATACATAAAGTGAATGTAAAACAGCCTTGTCCCGCAGAATTTTGGATCTTTTTCTTTGTTTATTCCTTCGGTCCACCTTCGAGTTACCTGGCAATCTTTCATTGTTTTCTGTATTTCTTTCTTTTCGCCAAACATTGACATAGGCAACTCTCTTCGGATTTCATGTACTTTTGAAGCAAAGAAGGCAATAGAGATAAGATCTGTGAATGACAGCAAGACTGGTCGTCGAAATAGTTTGCATGTCGTTTTCAATTGTCATTCACCTTGAACTGATGGGTTCGACCTTTGGATAATCAACATTTGTCAAGCAGAAGTGGACTGCGCTGGTCCTTCTCTAGAAGGAAGGTCAAAAGCGGGCCGACTCCGTTGAGGATGATTACATCTAAATCACTTTTCAACTCTGAGTTTAGACACCACATCAATTCCGGAACAATGTTCTTCAAAAGTTTTGCTGACAATAACTATTTCCATTACTTGTGTCTAATTGTTAACTGCTGTTTTTGGTGGCAGCTCGCTAACGAAACTTTCACAAAAATGCTGGGTCATGAACAAGACCTCAGCTCGAGGCGGCACTTGAACCCACAGCTCTCGGTTCTCGGGCAAGTGGGCTACAAGCTCGTAGTACACTTCCCCCGGTAAGCGAGAGAGGCAGCTTGAATCGCGCCGGGGGTTTATTCGTAACCCACCATTCTTGGGAATTTTTTCATCATGCTCTTATCATCTATAAGCTTTCGCCGTTTCAACAAATTTCCTAGAGCCATGATAAGATAAGAAGTGAATTATACTCCATTTCGGAAAACAAGAAGAGCGCCGGGTGCAGAGCGCACACCACAAGTGACGAAGGCCACGAAAAACGAGGCTTTTTTCTTGCCGTCGTCACTTCGCGTCGCAGTGTATGGTCCGCAATTGATGCTCTTCTTGTTCCCCAAAATAGAGAGTATATTTGATCGCTCACATTGCAAATCAGAACGTCACCGAAAAATGGCGGAAACAACAACGAACCATTCAGTACTCAAACATTTTTGGATCACAGCGACCGCTTTCTTATACTTTCAATGGGACTCGATCAAGACTCATCCTCCTCCTCCACTCATCGCTTGACGCAAGCACTTTGCAAAAACTCTTCAGGCGGCGGTTTTGTTTCACATGCACTCGTCTCATTTTCTGCTGAATAAACTACAGAATTTCTCAGCAATTATGACGGTTATTTATCGTGGACAATGTCACATGACCTTTGAGCTGGCAGATATCATAAAGGTCCGGGCACCAACGGAAAGCCGAAACCTCACGCCTCTGAGGAATGAAGAAATTGTATGTTCGATTTACGCAGATATGGACAGATGAGCACCAACGCAAGACTTTCCCTGACTCATACACACAACTATGTTGACGAGGAAGGGATCCCAAATCAACTATAATATTCCTTTTCGTCAACCTTTCGAAGAACAGACTCCTTGAGATTGTGCATCTTGCTCGCTGTGAAGATCAGCGGTAATCCGTTCGCGGGCAATTGTTGTCTGCTCGAGAATTCGTGCTTCCAGCCGTTGTCGATCTCAAACAGGAATCTCTAGTGGCCGAATGGCGTTCTCATTGCCGACGTAACCGCCGCCACCGTTTGTGTGTGTGTATATGTTTGTGTTTCATCAGCATTTGACATCGGCCGGTTTTGTCTTCGCTTGACGCAAGCACTGTGCAAAACCACAAAGCGGGCGCTTGTTCACGTCGCTACCTGGGCTCTCGTGGGTTCAGCATCCATGGCTTTGAACTGCACCTCGCATATTTACATTAATTTAAAACAACATCCTAGAGGGGGATCCCCACATGCCTCTCTTGCAAACATTCTAGAGGGGGATCCCCACACGTCTCTCTCGCAAACAGTTCTGTTGACGTGATTGACCCTCCACATACTTTCATCAGTGAGCGCCATTGGGACTGAGTTGGAACCGGGATCAATTTTCACGTTCGCATTTTATCAAAGATTTTGCGAACTCTCTCCTCTCAAGGGCTACCCACCACCGCCATCATCAGTCTCAGAAGGCCCCCAAATGCAATCCATATTTCAGCTTCTCCGACTACCACCATCACCATCTTTCTTAGTATTTGATTATAAGACCAGTTGACAATTGTCACAGCTCAACAACTCCGCCCACTTTTTCCTCCAACCTCGAAACGGCCGTCGGAGGGAGCGGGGAGGGGGGGGGGGGTAAATTGGTATCATGCAGTGGCAGATCCACCCATTTTGCCTAACTCTCATTACCTTCGCAAAGCTTTTACCAGATTCGTAAAGAAACCGTCCAAACGCAACAACCTTCACCGACCTCCATCACTTCTCCGTTGCCACTACGACAATCTTGCTCAACCTTAGAAGCGATCCTCCTTCCCAAAACCTTAAATAAGATCCCCTCGTTCGAATGTGCGAACGAATGGTATTGACCCTGGTTCCTGGTTTTGTGCATCCTGGTTGGAACCTAGGATGCACAAAGAATCCTGCACGAGATACGGCAAAAAGCTCCGTCTCAAAAGATGATGTTTTTATCACTATCAAAACTATTGTGACAATCTAATACTCACGAATGCAGGTTCATATACCTATGTTCTTCTACTCTAGTTTCCACACTAGGAAGCCAGAATGCCTCAATAATTGCTGATGTACCGAATCTGCTATGAATCTGCTGCTAAGAATGTGAACCTATGAGGTCCGTGAGTTATTTCCAATCCCTCTGATTTTAAATTCAAGGATTGCTGTCGCGCCTTCTTCATTCCCTGATTTAGCCCTCATTGGCACCTTTGATTGGTATCAAATTGTGCAGAGCTATGTCTGCTTTGCACTTTCTTCTTCAAGGCTTTTCTTCACCGAACCCAATCCGCAGAGCTCGGGTTTGCTGCACGGCCCATCCGTGAACGCTTGTTAACTTATTTGCAACCCCAGGCTCTTCCGAGCAGTTTTTCTCGAGTTCAGTTGACCTAGTGAGCGCAATTTCCCTGGCAGACACTAATCCTATTTCCCAATATTGGTTCCGCAGTGTCTCTGGCGAATGGTTTTTGTGGAACCTGGCCACCGATCGACATCGCCCCGAGATTTCTCTCAAACCATTCCTCGTGGTTGATTCCATTAAGCGTTCCATACAACTTTTCTATTCATTTTTGTCAGAATTCAGATTTGTTCTCATGCGGTTTCCTCTCTCCAACCTTTTGAGTCGCTCAGCGATGCGGCTGGTTCCATGCGTTATGAACACTATTCATTTGGTTGCAGTTACATTCGTGTCGCACACTCGGAACAAGCAACACTCAACAAATCAAGAGCAGGCGGCCAGTCGAACCCAACACTACTCAAGAGTCCTTGGAATACTTCAGCCAGGGAAACCATAGAGTAAGAAATTGCTTACGGAAAGGCTTCCGCGTCGCCGTGGCCATCATGAAGAGATGTGCTTATCGTTAGATGTGGCTTCGAACGTTGATCTCAAATCTACCCTCACAATCTATTTAAGATTCGCTGAACGGAGTTAGAAGCAAAAAGCGCAGCGGTAGTGCTCGGGACTCACAGTCAAAACCTGGTAGAATCGGTCCCTCATCGTGTTTATGGTTTCCATTCTTCAGAGATACGGCTGAATTGCTCTTGTTCTCCTTTTTAACTAAATCCCCAAAGAATGTAAAACAGCAATTACGATGAGGGACCGATCGCTCGACATTTTGACTTCGGTCCCCACCACTACCGCTGCACTGTTTTAAAGCAACAGTCTCAGCAGTGTATGCGTGGTCGGCTGCAATCCCCTCGGCCAATTCCGACCCCGAATACTTCGAAGCTGTTCAGCTCCTTTCCTGACAACTTTCCAAGGTAAGTTTTTGTTCAGTCGCACTTCATGACTAGGGGCTAAACAGCTTCGACGTGTGCATGGGCGGAATCGGCCGAGGGCATTGCAGCCGATGCCGGCCACGCCCATCCTGCTGAGACTGTTGCTTCAATTCATAACTTCGTTCAGAGAATCTTTTAACAGATTTGGTCGGTAGGATTGAACTCAGCGTTCCAGGGTACATCTAGGCGTATGCATCTCTTGTTGAATGGCCATGGCGACGTGAGAGCCTCCTTGAGTTGTTCCAGCACCTATCGCATAACATTGGTAGGTAATCTTCCTCCGTTTCGACCCAAACAGTCCAATTACGTTGAAAGCGCAGTCCATGTGCGATAGAACTGATCACCTTCGGTTTTTTCGTCTTGATTAGAGAGGGTCAGTCTCGTAAGACCAACGCTTGGCACTCGAAATCCGCTCACGTGCATAGAATCTCATGATATGAAACATTATAGACTCCTGGACGATATGGAAAATCCAGTAAATCGGGCATAATAATTGTGCAAATATGAGGTCGCCCAGGAAATTCTTAGGGTTTTTGACCCCGAAATCCGACGCATGTATCTCGGTTGGAATGAAAGTTGTTCAATTGAAACAAAACTGTTTACAATTCACGATTTTTCATCAATAAGAAGCGGGTCAACAATGTCCGGTTGTGTTAAGTCAGCTTATTCAACTTGTGCAAGGTTAGGTGTGCGGTATGGAGCTGCACAACTGTGGAGAGAAGAGTTGGCGGCACCCACTTGTTGATTTCCATCGACATTTCGCCCCCTAATCTGTATGTGTCGGTTACATCCAATTCAGAATCGACTTCTTAAATAAATTCATCCAGATCTGGTTAGATTCATCCTCAGCTCTTGTTATATCAATTCTATACATTCTTTGGAATTTTAGGCAACACCTTTGTCCTTTCTAAATATTTTCACTGTGTTCCTGTGGTTCCTTTGGAATATCCAGAGCAGACGCGGCGGTGCCGTATGCAGAGTCTATTCACTATTCTCAGGCACAATCAGGCTGTGCCTACAGAAAGCGTTTTCAGCACACCCGCCAATGACAGGAACGGAAGGTTCAGTCCACAAAATCTCTGTCGCCTCCACTTCTAATCACAGCGAGAATAACCGCTGCTCCTGCAGGAACGCTTTCTTCCATCTCGTACTTGAACCCGTGCTTAAGCAGAGCAAATGTTAGCAGAACAAATGTCTCCATCCTTGAAAAAGAACAGAGGAGTTATCCAAGTGAGCAAAAACTGCGGGTGCATCGTCGTTTGCACTGTCATTGGATGGCACACGCAGCCATCTCGATCATTAGCGATAATCCCAGATAACCAATGAAGTTAATTGTCAAGTGTATCACTGAACTATTCTGTTAATTGTACTTAAAAGCTTTCGCTATTTTTTTCTCTCACCATCAGTAAAATGTTGTTTTTAAACTCTTAAAATTATTGTTTGCAGTAGGTCAACGCCGACAGCCCACAACTCCTCTGGTGATGAAGCATCAAGCATTGGGCGTTAGTCTATCTCGCTTTGATATGCGCCACACATTCTGTTTCCATTCAGAATCGCAGTGGCAATTTGAATGCGATTTGACCCATACTGACATGCGGGGGTCAACCGCATGTCAGTGTTTTATCTTTCAAGACATGTCTGAAGCCTAGGCCTCGCCTGGCGATAGAGAGGATGAACCTCTCATACGTTTGCTTTGATTTTTGATCGTGTGTGGTTCGAATGTTGCAAATGGGCCATCTTTGGGTGTTTGTAATTGGATCCTTCAGCGCGTCCAGGGCAGAGTTGACAAGCGTCAAAATGTGAACAACACCCAATGACCGCCTGACTGGTAATGTACACCGTTTGCATAACCAGTGGTGTAATACGCAATAACCCGTGGCCATCAACATTCCACAGCAATCGTTCACAACCATGCAGGTAGCGATCAAGGGCGTCCGCCTCCAGGGGACCGGGAAACGCTTCTCACCAATTCCGCCCTTTACCAGTTTCGATCTAGTCACCATTGTTAATCAGTCATTGGATCAGTCGCTCCCGTCCATTTAAATATTTGAGGTCTCCCAACTCTGCTCATGGGTTGCGATCTTTTTCTGTCCGAACCTTCACGAGTCTGGTGGTTCCACGGATGGAAGGAAGTTGCCCTTGATTCCTTCATTTCCGGTGCCATGATCCGCTCGCGACCGACCAACTCAGTCGGGGTGCCATCCGGCCACTGTTCTTCCTCATTCGTATGCAAATCGCCACAAATGGATCACTGACGTACTGTGTCCTTTAGTGAGGCAGAGATAATCCATTTCCGCGCTGAAGAAGAGACAAGAATTCTTCCCGTTTGGCTCACAATACCTTCCTTCGCGACTCTAAAATCTCTTGTTCTTCATGCAACATGAAATAGGGAACATTCTCTAAGTTAACATCCACAATCTCATTCAAATATACAGTGGCGCTCAAAAGTATTCGGCCAAATGCTTTCCCGGCCGTAACTTCTTTTCTGCTGAATCAGTTTGGTTCAAATTTGGACATGATCTGAGGGCAACTCTTTCTTACAAAGCCAGCCCATCAATAATCTATAGGAGCAAGAGTGGAGGAAGAAAAATTTGAAGAAGAAATAAAGAAATTCATTTACCGATTCCATGCTCAGTCCTGTTAAGATTTAAGCAAACTTAGAAGGTTGTTGACAATGTACCGATCAGCTCAGTGTTATTTATCATGCGACCGATTGTTTGGTTGAGTCATAAGATTTCTACAATAATATGAAATTCATTGGAATTTGGCCATACTCGGGAATTTTCGAAGGAATTTCTTTTTCTTTCTCCTCTCTTGCTCCTATCCATCACTAATATGCTGATTCTGTAAGAAAGGCTTGCCCTCAAAACATATAAAAATTTGAACCAAATTGATTCAGTAGAAAAGAAGTTACGGCTGGGAAAGCATTTGGCCGAATACTTTTGAGCGCCACTGTAGATGCCGGTACAAATGTGTTACTGTAATAGTTATTGTCGTTGCCTCCACTATGACTGTCATTCAAGACATTTTACTACGTTCTTTGCGGTGTGCGATG
>KZ345083.1:333828-344016 GCA_002352805.1 Teladorsagia circumcincta | reverse complement strand
GTAGTCGTCGAAGGTGTCACCGTTGATGTAGTTGTCGTACTTGTCGCGGCCGTAGTGAAGGGTACCGTGCTTCTCGATGCGAGTGCACTGGTCGTCGAAGGTGTAGTGACCATCGATGTTGCTATTAATGTTGACGGTGTCATATTCGTCGTGTTCGTGGCTGACGCAGTTGCCCTTGAAGATGTCGTCTCTGATGTGGGTGCAGCAGTCGTCGATGATGTCGTGTTGGGTGTGGTGAACGCATCCATAGTGGTGGGTATTGAGCTCCTTAGTGCAGTCGTACTAGTGGTCGTCGGTGTTGTGCTTGTTGCAGTAGTCGTCGAAGGTGTCACCGTTGATGTGGTTGTTGTACTTGTCGCGGCCGTAGTGAAGGGTACCGTGCTTCTCGATGCGAGTGCACTGGTCGTCGAAGGTGTAGTGACCATCGATGTTGCTATTAATGTTGACGGTGTCATATTCGTCGTGTTCGTGGCTGACGCAGTTGTCCTTGAAGGTGTCGTCTCTGATGTGAGTGCAACAGTCGTCGATGATGTCGTGTTGGGTGTGGTGAACGCATCCATAGTGGTGGGTACTGAGCTCCTTAGTGCAGTCGTACTAGTGGTCGTCGGTGTTGTGCTTGTTGCAGTAGTCGTCGAAAGTGTCACCGTTGATGTGGTTGTTGTACTTGTCGCGGCCGTAGTGAAGGGTACCGTGATTCTCGATGCGAGTACACTGGTCGTCGAAGGTGTAGTGAACATCGATGTTGCTGTTAATGTTGACGGTGTCATGCTTTGCGATGTCGAGGGATGGTGCCCATGTGGAGGAGTTGGGTGAACATGCTGCTGAGTGGAGCTCATAGATGTAGGGTTGTTTGTAATCGTCGTGTTCGAAGTTGACGCAGTTGTCGTTGAAGGTGTCATGCTCGTTGATCGCACTACAGAGGTGGCAATCTGCGTCACTGTCAATGTCGTTGATGTGATTGTACTCGCTGGCAGCGGTGGTGTGGGCGTCAGTATTGAAGCTGTCGATATTGGCCTTGAAGTTCTCGTCGTAATCCTCGATGAAGACTGAGTCGCTGTGGAAGATGTAGAACTCGTCGGTACGGCCGTCGATATCCACAGCGTTGGTGTTATTGACACATTCATACTGACTGGCCTAGCACAACGAATCTTGTAGATGCGTTCACCACTTTTTGTAAACCATTTGCTTCTTTTGCAGTGCGCTACTTCCTTCCTTATTGAAGAACCTTGTATTCGTTTCCAATTTCTCCCTGTCTTAATCTCAACTGCAGTTCGATAACGTCGGTCAAAGCACTGGATCGTCGCTGTTGCTCTGCACTCCTTTTTTTCGTAGCTGAAAGTAATAATATGAAAGCCTTGAATCTGAGAACCACTGATAAGGGGGGTTGTTCAGGGTGACGCTTTTTCAAAACGGTTTTCTGCATGCTGTAGGGGCTCTAACGTAGACTGTGATACTGTGTTTAATTTTCGCTGAGCTGCCCCCTGAAGGGCAAAAAGGGGTGAAAAAGATTCATCAAGAATGGGCGGTTTTTACGGCCTCGGAGTGACGTTTCGGACTTGTAGAATGGATCACGTGCATATCGAAGGGTGCTCATGAAAGTGATAGCGAAAACAACATGAAGTTCCCTCAAAATTGAAGTACTGTTCAGTGGTAGTGCTGAAGAAAGAGTGGTGGTTTCATAGGGGTCATCGGTCCCTGCTTCTCGCAGCAGACCTTTGCTCAAGTGATAGCGTGACGGTCTCGGATTTGGACGGTAGGTGTGGTTTGGTTCCGCTCCACGGCAGAATTTCGCATTTTCGTTTATCACTCCCAAAAGGGCTCCAAATCGTTTCAGCGACAGGACCAACGCAGTATCTACGACCTGAGCCATTAAGAGTTCCTGCAAATGAGTTCTCTATTGAAAACTGGCGGAACAAGTTCGCAGCGCCATACTGGCGCCAAATGGCGCCGACGCCAAAAACGAACGCCATATTCGTGATCAGGACCCTAATTTACCCCCATATGCCAAATTTTCTGGAAAAATCGGATTTCGGCCCAACCTCGGAAAAGGGGGTGACCATTGGCTACAGGTCGTCATGCACGCCGGCGTTTGACTTGGAAACGAGCGCGGCGAGGAAATGAAGCGAAATGCTTTGATGATTCACGGAATTCAAAGTTCGTCTTCATAGAGAACATCCAACACCACGACTCAGCCCTTGAAATCGCTTTAGCTATCGAAATGAAGCCCCTGCAAGTGGAATAGCCGTGGACCCAAACTGTTAAAAACATATCACGCCTTGATGATGAGGAGAAGAATTTGGCAACTTCAACTCCATGCGTGTCCAGTAGTACATTACTAGCTTGGGTATCTGCCATTGTCCATTCAGTAATGGAACATCTCATTGTTTGGGAAGAATAACATGAAATCGTTATCAGTTCATCGGCTGGAGGCACCAATGAGCTACTAGTGACTTATCAATGGCCAGTTTTTCGGATCTGGGTCGAAATCTCAGTTTCTGCTAATATCTTAATTACAAGGGATATCGAGTGCCCTGATTACGAATATGACATTCATTTTTTCCATAAGCTTCAATTTACGCCATCTCGGCGCCATTTGACGTGGCAGCTTTTTTCGGTCGGATTCCGTTAAAAATCGGAATGTAAAAGTTACTGATGGTCTCCATGATGTATATGATATCTATTGTTGGCGCTGGCGCTAATTAGAGCAAATTTCGAGGCTCCAACCTAAATGCAAAAATTTTGTTATCACGAGGGATTGAACCTTGGATCATTTTCCCATCGTTTTTCGGGATTCGCGGGACCGCTCAGCGAAAACGGACCACGGTTTTGTAACCCATGCACAAGCTCCTATAACATGGAGAAAACCATCCTGAGGAAGCTTCCCACACCCTAAACGACCTCCGTTGTGGGTGTCTTAAACTTCATGCATGCATTGGATGGAGCACTTATAATGAGGACCTGCAGTAGTGGGTTGTTGCAGTAAGATTGTTGCACAGATTTACTCGCACCACACTGGGCAGCTTTTGAATCTCCAGAGGTACTTGTGCATTTTCTCGAAAGAGTACGTCTATGAGTATACAGTGCTTTACACACTTATAAAGTCAAAAACTTGCATTTCTGGAAAATCAGTCAACTTGGGAAATTTTATGATATCACCAACTGATCCCCCTTATGACTAACCTTGTACCGCAATTTGGCCGAGAGTAGCTTTTCTTATATTTTTTTTTGGTTTTTCCACCGTCTCATAATTATGAGGTCACCTTGAGTAAAAAAACAAATTGAGAACCTATCTTTCCGTCCTTCCCGAGTGACATTATACAACCACCGCGGCATGCTGGGATCCGAAGCAGTCACCTATCGATTCACCTTCGTGCTTCGAGTGTTGCTCGTTTCAGCTTTTCTGCAGCGCCTAACAGATGTTTATCCGCAAGCGACGGAAACTTTAGAATAACCTGTTCAGATTACTTGGGTTTTGGAGTTGCTGCAGCTTCTGATTGCGTGCCTCACATGAGTACTTGATAACATAATGTGGTGCGATTGTGACGGGGGCCCAACTTTGCTCAATCCCTCTCAAAGTTCAACTTTAGGGATTGGAATCAGGGTCAAATCAGTGTGTTTGAATGTTGAAAACTCGTGTTTTCAGGAGAGCATAAAAAAACTGTCCAACGGGGCGCTTTTTTGAACGATTCATTTCGGAAACGAGATCAAGTATTCCTTGCAGAGCAGTAGCCTTCTATTAGGTCGTGAAGAAAGTTCTTGCGTTTTGGTGATCCATTTTTGGAGGCTTTATTTTTTTTTCTGACTTCGAGCAATCTGCCACCGCGGTATATGCCATTTTGAAGAGCTTTTCTCGCTCTATCTGAAGATATGTTATCTTTGTTCTATAGCAATTTTCTAGTTTTCAATTTTTTTTTTCAGTTTTCAAGAGCCTCGATTACGGCATATTCGGAGGACAAGTTTGCATGGTTTCCCCTTTCCAGCTCAAAACATGCAGGCAAGGAGCGAAAGCAGGCCAGGATTTTAAAGATGCATGTGGCTGAGAGTTGCAATAAATATGCCCTGGAGTAGTTGTTCAAAAAGTCTTTGCCACTATAGGAGATGATGATGTTGGTGGTCGGATATTGGACAATGCCAGGGGATAGCCGAAACCTCTGCTTGAAGAGCGGTCCCACAGAACTATTAAGAAGGTTCCTCCTATACTTATCGTACCTGGTCTGTCGATTGTTGTTGTACGGGTGGGGATAGAAAGTCCAAAAATCTAGAATAGGGCGTGCCGCGCCGACTCACCACTTTGAAGGGTCGTCCCCCACCTTCGAGCTTGTTTCATGCAATGAAAAGGAACTACGTTTCCACTCGTTCTCAACACATGATGAAGAGCGAATTCCCTGCTTTAGCATACGAGTCTCTGCTGAATGGATTGACCGCGATCAGTCTCTACAAACTTTGCAAAATTGAAACAGTGCTGAAGGAATGCTGATGTGATTTTCATGAGGTCAGCAGCTGGTCTAGCTCTTTGGAACCAGCTGGGAGTGTTAATGTAGGGAAGTACTCTTTACAATATGTCAAAATACTGCAAGAATTCTAGCACACTCAACAGGTATCCCTCAGTATTAGGGATCCGACTGGATCCCTAACGGGTGGTTTGCATTCACATCGCATACCAACCCTGAAAAAATTGAACCATTTGGTCCTCGGATTATACCTGCTACTTTTTTACTCGCAGACCTTTTGCCTATTATTTGTCATTTTTCCCATGATCCGGATGGCTTTCTCAACGAGTTATGGTTTAAAACCAAACATGATGCTGGAACGACATTCGCCGAATTATTCGTCTGTAGAATTCCAGTATTCTGGGGAAAAGGTTCAACTAAACCCTCCTTTTGTTGACAAATGTTTGGAGATTCTAGCAGCTTTAGCTCCAATCAAAAAAGTTTTGTATGAGTCGAGATACATGCACTCGAAGTTTAGGGTCAAGAAACGCAAGAACTTTCTTCACGACCTAATAGTTTCTTCCAGGAGGTCAAGAATTGCAATAAGTTGAATATGAAAAAAGCTATAACATTTCAAATCCAAAAAACAAGCGCTCTTCAAAAAATCGGTACTCGATTTTCCTGAGACGGTACAGCGGGGCTATTTTTTGACTCCATCAATTTTGGGAAGGGTTGAAGTATTCTTCAGAAAGCTCAAACCTTCTAGCTTATCCCAGGGGGACAAGCGCTAGAGGTTCACTCCGAGGAAAGTTATAGTAATTGAAAGCCATAAACCCTGTTTTGGAGGAGAAACGGTCCAACGGGGCGATTTTTTGCACAAAAGAGACTTTGCAAAAGATCAAGTAATTTTAGAAAGAAAACAATCTGGACTTCCAGAATTTTCATATCACTTCTCTCACTTTCATGTTTGAAGAAAATGACAAGCTTTCAGACGAAAAAGTGCGCATTTCTGCAAATTTTGTTTTTCTATTCATAACTAGCATTGTTTTGAAGACCCTACTATATATTGGGTTGTCCGGAAAGTTTCCGCCGATTTTGATACTGAATTCAAATGCGCATATCTCGGACCAAACACAACGCTTTCGATTAATCAGCTTTCGATCAGCTTTCGATTAACATTTTCAGGGGAAGGCTCGTCGATTATTGCTACGAATCTTTTCTGTGTTGCACGTTACAATTCAATCAAGAAAAGAGCCGTTTTTATCCAGTAGAAGAGGTTAGAAGGAGAGCGTACGAGTGTTGGAAATAGGGACTCACAGCGTTACCTGCTTGTCGACTTTTTCACAATTTTCGGCTTTTGCATTTATTTTAAAATCACAAGTAGGGTAAATTTATTTCAGTATTAGACTCTTCTACCGTTCCATGCAGATTTAGTTTAGTCAAAATCTTTGGTTGATTTTTATTCATGTCCAGTGTCCAACCACTACCCAACTCACCTTCAAGGCTCCCGCGATTTCTGGAAAAGCTACCTAAACCATTGCTGCACAGCACTGCTTTCGTGAATGTCGGACCAAACATATAGATGATATTACGACTTGCTCGCGCCTCTCTTCGGCTACTTATGGTTGAAAAGGAAAGTGATGCGGGGTAGTCCCTTGATTAGGTGGTTTTCAAGGCTTCAGAAAAGTGGCGACAACTACTTTCAAACAAAACTGATGCTATCACTAGATAGAGCGAGAAATGCGCTTTGAAACGTTATGCAGAGCTGCAGCAATTTACTGGAAATAAGTTGAGAACTAGGCCATTGAAATAGTGCTACCAAAATCGGCGGGAACTTTTCGGAGAACCCTATAATGTGCTATGTCTGTGTGTGTCACGGTGTCTGTCACGAAAATCCCTAATTCCCCTAGATTCACCAGGAGAGACCGGGTCAAGCGTGGGATAGGAGTACCATATCTAACGACATACGAAACATACATCAGCTAACCTGAGTCCCGCCTTCATTGGGCGTGGCGTGCATATGAACTGTACTGACGATCGAGATTTCAGTTTCACTGAAAAAACGACCTCGAAACTGGGCTAAAGAGTGAGTAAAGGCGTGCATCGGCAAGTCACAACCAATCAGGAAGACCCGCCCTCGGTGGGCGGGGCGCTCCCCAAAAAAGCAATCCTTTATGAAAAATTTCATAACTCGGTTTGGAGTGAGTCTATGGTTCAAAAAAAGTGTGGGGGAGCAATGCCTAAGGTGTTTCCAGCATGCGTGACGTGGGCGGAGGCCCGCCCATGATCAGCGGAGCGCGCTCTGAAGTGTACAGCGTTTTCTACAGGTCCTCATAAATCGGGCCGGAGAAGCCATAAGGAGCTGGAAAATGGTGTATGGAGGTCGGTGGAGAAGTGGAGGTCAACTGCGGTCGGGAGGCGGGGCATGACCGAAGTGGGCGAAGTTTGCAACAAAAAATTCACAGCTCGGTTCCGAGAAGTCCCGGAGTCCGGGAAAAAGGTGGATGGAGGTGGGTGGAGGAATGGAGGTCAAGTGCGGTCGGGAGTCGTGGCATAACTAAAGTGAGCGTAGTTTGCGACAGAAATTCATTCGGTTCCGAGAAGTCCCTGAGTCCGGGAAAAGGGTGGGCGGAGGTGGACAGAGGAGTGGAGGCCAACTGTCATCGGCCGGGGGTGAGGCATGCACCATTGTGGGCGGAGTTATCCACGAAAAATTATAATTCGATTTCATGAAGTCCTGGCAACTAGGAAAAAGGTGGATAGAGGTTAGAGAAGGAGGGGAGGCTACATGCTAATGCTGGGCGTGTCGTGCAACAATGTGGGCGGAGTTTGCTCTAAACTTAAAACTCGGTTTCAAGAGATCGGGAAAGTAGTGGATGGACTCCGATAACGAAAGGGAGCTAAATCCTATTGGTGTTTGGGGCGCATCAGAGTAGATGGAGTTATCAATGAAAAATAATATTGGGCGTTTTCAGAAAGTTCCCGTCGTTTTCTGACACCTCACAGTTACATGCTTCTTTTTCCTTGAATCCCTCAGAAACAGCCATGAGTGTGGGTACCATTTTGTAGAGCTTTTCCTCCTCTATCGGAGCGTGTCACAAGTTCGCTCCAGAACTTTCTCTTAAGACTTTTACAATGGTTTGAATGCGGTATACTCGTTCAGCAAGTTGAAATGATTCTCTTTTTCTAGTCTCAAATAGGCTAGAAGGTAGCAGGAGCAGGTCAAGATATTAATGATACACTTGGCTTAGATTCGAGCAGAATATGCTACATAGCAGTTGTTCAAAAAGTTATTGTAACGAAAGTGAGAGCCTTGGGCACGATGAGGGTGGTAGTCGGATCTCGGACGTTGTCACCCATTAGCCAAAAGTTCTTGTTGAAGCGCTTGTGCGCAGGACTATTGAGAAGGCTCTAACCTACTTGTACGTATATGGTTTGTAGAGCCAAGCTACACGGAGATAGCTGGAAAATCCAAAAAATGTTATAGAGGCATGCTGCGACAGAGTCCCATTTGGAATGGTCGTCCATGAATTTTTAGCTGTTTTATGTATTGAAAGCGACTCTCTCTTCTGCTAATTCGCGTCGTACAATGAAGAATGGATTCCTTTCTACAGCCCACGAAGATATGCTGAATAGATCGACAACGAACAAGCTCGACAAATTTCGGAGAGGAGTTAGAAGGAGGGTTATGGCTACTTTCATAAGATCAGTGGCTAGTCTAGCTCTTTGGGGCCAGGTGGAACTGTTACAGTGACAAAGCACTCCTGACAATATGTCATATTACTCCCAGAAATCTACCACATTTGGTCGATATCCCTCATTATGGAAGGACCGACTCATCCCTGATGGCTTGGACGCACATCACACAACCAACCCTGCCCAAGTCGAACCAGCTAGGCGACGCTGTGATAGTGCGGATTTCATAATCACTAGACCTCTGTTCTACCAAATGCCACTTTTTCCGAGGATCGCGATAGCCCCCTTAAAGAGAAATGCATCAAAACCCAACATGATGTTGAAATAACCTTCCCTCAGTTCATCGCCTCCAGAGCTCCAGCAATCCGAACTTGCATTCCCACTGGAACGGCGTCTTGTAGCAGAAGGTTTAGGCATTCGAACGATTTTTACTACAACTTTGATGGTTTATTTTTAGCCGAGATACATGCATTTGAAATTCGAGGTCGAGAAACGACAGAACTTTCTGAAACGCCTAATATCTCGGTTCCAAGAAATCTTGGAGACTGGGAAAAAGGAGGATAGAGGTCAGAGAAGGAAGGCTAAGTGTTGGGTGGCGTGCCGTGCACTGCACAAAGGTGGGCGGGGCTTGCTGTCAAAGCTATGACTCGGTTTCAGACGCCATTGAAACCTGGAACAAAGTGTGTGAGTCTGACGACGAACGGAGGTCTACGGCTGTTGATGGGTGGGGTATTAATTGAAAGGAACGATGTTATCCACGAAACATTGTAATTCGGCTCCAGGAAATCCTGGAGACGAGAGAAAGTGTGTAGAGTCCGACGACGGAAGAAGTTCAGCAGGTGTTGGTGGGTGGGGATGCGTCGAAGTAGACGGGGTTTGCCACGTGGTATTACAGATGGTTTCAAAGGAGGCCCAGAAGCCGGGAAATAGTGGATGGAGGTTGACGAAGGAAGGGCGTCAATTGCTGCTGATGGGCGCTGGAAAAATTTCAGTGTCTCTGTTCCATGCCATTGCAGTCCCATGTGATGCACGGGAATGCGTGCGCAGCTAAACTGGTATATAGAATATCTGGAGACATAGCAGCTCTTCAAATTCTATGAATAGAACAAGGGATTTTTCACTCTTTTTCGCAGTGGCTCTCGAACCGAGCCCAGCGCAACAAAATGCATTATCTGTCCCTTTTTTCAAACGACGAATACGAAACATTTCAGAATTCAGTTCATGCATTTGTTTTCAACTAATATTCATTTCCACTGGCAGATTTGTTGTTTCTCGTTAGGTAATATTCATTTTCTCGGGGTGACCTTGTTGTTGTGGGACGGTGCAAAAACCGTAAAATAATTATAAAGAGGTTGCAAGAGGTGTTCATGCTGAATTTGCAATACAGAGATTGTCCATGGCGAGCGAGCAATCAGTTGGCGGTATCAGAAAATATCCCAGTCGGCTGCTTATTCCAAAAATGCAGAATTTGAGGGTGACCTTATAACTATGAAAGGCACTGTAGAAGTGACTACTCTTGCGCCATATCTCTTGTTTTCTTACTCAAATTTTTCTTTTGAGCCGATGTGTCCCGCGTAGTATCCGTTGAGACTAGTGATATCCAATCATCTAGTAAAATGTGGCTGACACACATTGGATTTGGCCTGTGATTCGGTCCTGGGACCATGCGTGCGGTAGCAGCCCCTCCTGTCACAATAATATCCTCGTTGAACGAAAACTTTCAAATAGTAATCGGCATTTGCGCCATTTACGAGTGCAAAATTGGGAGGTGCGCACACTGAACCGTGACCTGCGGTATGACTAGCTTTATTAACTCATCTGGAATGACTCCCCTTCGCTTGTGATTATTTGAGAGTAAATATAACAAAGCTTCTATGTGCAAAATTCCGCGCTCAAGCAGGCGCTCCTGTCTCGATAACTTTCAGAGCTATGGTAGTGCCTTTGACTTACGGAAATGGTGCACTTGTGTGCCAGCAGTGGTCTGAGGGTTAAGGCAGGCTTCCTCAAGCAAAAAGCCACATACTTAAAGGAATCTTGCGCGGAAAATTCTTGCACTCTTTTC
>KZ345083.1:312551-327623 GCA_002352805.1 Teladorsagia circumcincta | reverse complement strand
GATGCGCGATTGCGATCGCCCATCGCTGTCACCATGGTGGAGTCTGACCGACATCTCAAATCGAGCGCTAAGTTTGGCTCTCATCCGCTATGGCATCACGCACGGTCTAGTCCTTTCAATGGCTTCTGGGATAAATCAAACATTACCATCGTTTATGCTTACATGGTCTCATGATGAGCTCGCCTTCTACCATCTATCACTTACGGACACATATTTACTTCATCTTATAAAAATTCAGACATCTCGCTGGAATTCTCTTGAATAGATCTCACCACTCTTCCTTACTTTAAGCGTGGCTCTCTCTCTCTGGGAGTTCCCACACCTTTTAACGGCGCGATGTGTCTCGGAGGGTGCCAGCCGCCGTTGCGACGCGGCCTGATTGCGCTTTCTCGACGAAATAGTGTAATTACAGCTCGAATATTCTATCTTGTCAAGCTCGCCCCACCCTCACCCTTAAACTGGCTACACTCCCCTCGCTCAAAGAGATCCCGCAAGGGTCATGCTCCCGTTGTGGAAAGATCAACGAGGGGGTCGTATTTAGCCAATGGAGGGTGAGGTGGTCGTAAGGTCAAGTACCGGTTACAAAATTCGAAGGTACCGAGGCACGGCAAAGTGGCAATGAGGACACACTTTCAGTTACCACTACGTCTGCTCGCCACAGACGATTGAATGGCTTATTGTAGATCAGGAATTCTTACCAAATTACTTCATATTCCAGCGAGCACTAGCAAACAGATTATTTCAGTACTTTCAGACCAGACCATAGTGGAAGAAAGCGCAAAAAATTTGGCGAATTGATTTCATGAGTCCTCATACGAAATTTTGGCACAAGGGAATCTTCAATTTTAAAGATTTCCATCGGAATCTAGCATAAGACGTGAATGCTATACGTAAACGCTATAGAACGCTGATCTTGAAGGTTTTAATGCTCTTTACCGCTTTTTATTATTCCAATTGAAAAAGTTGAAGGATTTTGAAAGTTGAAAACTCGCGTTCCAGGAGAATGATCTAGGAAAGTACTCGAGGGAAAGAGCGTAACAATGGGACTATTTTTTGAAGGATGCCTTTAGAAAAGTTCGATACCAGTTTCTGATCAGCTTTGAAGATCTGCAAAAAGGATTTGTGAAGGAAGTCATGGACGTTTGAATGAAGAAAACTCGCGCGCTCTCGAAAACCGGACCAAAAACCCCTAAAAATGGAACAACAGGAGTATTTTTAGAGAAAGTGCTCCTTGGAACGAGCTGTGGTACTTTTTTGAAAGCTCTGATCATCTAGTTTCTGCACAGCTTTGAAAATGTGCAAAAATTTGACTATGGAGGAAGTATGAACGTTAGAATGTCGAAAACTCGCATGTGCACAAACGACGGAACAACGGGACGATATTTTGAAAACTGAACGTTTTCGGAAATTCAAACACTTTTTGGAGAAAAACAAACTGAACTTCTTGAATTGTTTTATCCCCCCATGCCAAGGTATATGAAAAATTCAAGGGAACATCTCTTTAATGTGCACTTTTCATGTTGCCTTGATTCCAGTCCTTCAAGCGAGCCAAAGCGTGCGAAAATCTCAATGCCCACTAACCTTCCACGTCGGTGACGGCTCATACATCGATGATAGGCACCAAAGTATGAAAAAGACACAAATAGCCTATGCAGGGGGAGGGTTCGTCCTGATACCCTCTGAAAGGGAGGGTCATAAAAATTCTGAAAATTGCGCAACGCACAGTCGACCCTGGTTCCCATTCCGCACTGGAGTATGCGAAGCCCCGAACCACTTGCGCCCTTTTAGCTTACACAGTGATATCTCCTTCTTCTCGCCTTTGTCAGTCGTCGCCACTTTGCTCTGTCCACGGCATCTTCCACCATGGCCGTGATTTCACTTAAATGCTTCTTGAAAACCTTCCTCAGGCTCTTCTTTGGAGCTGCTCGCGGTGGTCTGCCTTGCCATTCGAAGTTCTCGCTGTTCTTATGGGAAGATCTTGTGGCCTCCCTAACACATGACCATACCATCGCAGACGCTGTTCCCGTACCTTCAGCTGGACAGGCTTTGCACCGCTCTGACATCCTTGTTTCTGACCGCGTTCAGCCGCCTCCAGTTTCAGGCCTATCTCAGCACCGTCACCTCAGCGGAGTGAAGCTGGTATTCGTGGTTCTTGTACAGCGACCAGCACTCACTACCGTTAAACATCGCAGACTATCACTATCAGGTACACCTTCCCTTTGATTGTTTCGGAGTTTCTCTGACCGCAGAGAATTCCCGTGGATCCTTCCATTTTATCCATACCACGTTGATCTGTTCCTTTACTGCCTAGTCCAACTACCGTCGCTAGATCGCTCCCTGGGATCCATCCACATGCACATTTGGCAGAGTGAAGGTGCATTTCGTGATTCTTGTTCAAGGGCCAGCTCTCGCTGCCGTATAGCATCGCAGGCCTTACATCTTTCTGGTGCACTTTACCTTTGAGCGCTTCAAGGACTTCAGCAAAGAGAGCCCGACCTTTGCCTTGAAAGTGTTGACCGCGGCGAATGATATGTGGCTTACGGAGGGAAAGGAGAATCTCGGCAGCTGTGGGGGGGGGGGTCAACGCAGGCAAGTTCGAGTTCTTCCGGTCTGACATCGCATGCACAACTTTTTTTTGAGTTTAATATTACTAGGCACTCAATATAAAAATATGAATAGAAGAAAAAAAGCAATCAAGAAAACATGAAAGTGTACAGCTATAAGATTATTCTTGATCTGTACGAATAGACTCTTCTGCTTAGGAGGAGACCTCAACAAATCTGTTATGTGAAACCTTGCCTTATAAGGAGCCTTGAAACGATTCAGCTTTGCGACCTTCTCGAGGCGATACGGATCACAGGTGCCGAATAATAAAAGGAGAATCCCGAGTACTTCCATAAAAACTGCTATTGGTGACGGTTTCTTGGCTCTTTTGTATCGCTCGATATTATTTTCAAATGACGTTGCAGTGATTGCCACATTTGTAAGCTTAAATAATTGCGAAGGAATGTGCTATTTAACGCTCCGATAACGAAATATTGTTTTTGCAATGTTGGAGGTATGCCACAATAAACATTGGCATGCTTTGGCACACCTGAAGTACACCTGAAGAATTTTTTTTTGATTTTTTACGCATCGCTTTTTGTGTTGACTCCTAGAGGAGTACGTCTCTAATTTTGTGACTCTCTCAAATGTGGCCAATGAAAAACAGGTCGTATCACAGGAGCTGTGCAAGAATGGGGCTATCGCTATATCGCTTGGCAGATAAAAAAGAGTGAGCAAAGACTTGGCGACTGAGGAGGGAGGACGGACATTTGTTCAGGAAGCAACCGTACTCGATTTGCTCATCTCGATGCCCCAAGGTGGCTTCAAATTTAGGTAACAAGATGAAGGACTCGTAGAGAATCTGCGCAATCAAAAATGACAGTTAAAAAACAAGAAAAACACTCGCTGAGAATATGAAAAATGAGAGACTACATTAATGTTCCACAGCCGCTATCTGCTTCAAATACGAGCAAAGTCTCCGGAAGAATGCGCCGACGGCGTGTAGATAGACAGCCATGAGTGTTTTACGGCATTCTAGTGTGGTTTCTTAGATCCATAGACATTTCCATACTGTTAGAAGCAGGTGTCTTCACCACACGCCGTACATACATAGTGATCCAGCAGATTCGAGTAGGGAGAATCAAGCGGCCACTCTCCGAATGCAATGACCTTCGACGCTCAGCTGGCAAGACATTGTTCAAATTTCCTTGTGAGTAGTGTTGAATATTGTTGATGATTTGAGCTTTTCTATTCTATGTTCTGTTAAATAGAGGTCAACAAAGTTCAGTATTCAGGTGTGATCGCTGCAAAATTTTTCAGTGAATCTGGATTTGATAATGTGGTGGATTAATTTCTGGCTAGCTATGAAAGTAATTTTGTCTTTCTATTTTCTCAAGACCAACTCGGTTGTAGATACCTTCTCTCTATGGCGAAGATTCGCAATACATAATCGAATCAGCAACCTCATACAGCGCCGCTTTCATTTCCTCAGTCACACCATGAAACTGGGCTTCCCAGGCGTAGCGGCTTAACGTGCTTCCGTCACGGAATGTTTCCTAGCAATCACCTGTCAACAAACACGTCTGATCACTGACAGAGGTCAATGTAGTTTGAGTCTTCCTTCGTGCACAGCAGCACAATCCTGATGGTTTCCATGGGTGGGTATCCTGCATTCCGCATTTATCGCATAACGATTCGAGCCAGCTTCTATTATAACGTGAGGTATCTTCAGCTGCCCCAGCTGAACCCTGTTGAGAACGGGTGTTCGGCAGTTCTTCACCGATTTGATGGCATCTCGGAATTCAGAGCCCTGGATGACTTTCTCCATCGCCCTTCGGAATGCAGGAACTGTTCCATCCAGACGTCGCAGGACGACCGCTCTCGTACTGTAGTTGGCAAAGCTTCGGCAGGCATTCCGGACGTTCTTCCGATCCTCTTCTGCTCCTAGTAATACTGCTGACGTACACGATCTTTTTCGTGGTCCAGGTGTTACCGTGTAGAAGGGCAGATTTACAAAGAGCGCTTCGTCCTCTAGCAGTTTGACCGATGTAACCTCCGTTAAACGTCATCATCTGTTGTATCCTTCCCTAATTGCGTTTCTTTGTGAGTGCATCCGATCGTGTCGTTTTCCTACACGGCGTGGTCAGCTAACCCTTCCCTCCTTTCCTGAAGCAGATTTTGGCATTTTGGGAGTTGAAATGTTTTTTATTTAGCATTACTCAACGAGAACATTTTTGTTTTATTTGTCGTGTTTAGTTGTGCGAATTCCCGTGTGTGTCTTTATCTTGTTACCGTGACTTGTGAGAATCCTTCAAAAGCCCAAACAGTTTCCCGTGTTTTCACAAGAATTCAACAGTTTTCGTGGTGGGAGGGAAGAGCAAATAATGGAACGAACTTGTCGCGCACTCTCGACCCTTTGTTTGTAACCATTCATTGTTGCAACCACCCACATGTGAACCACATTTTGGGTGGTGGTGTAGCTCAAGCACCGCCCAGACGGCCACCTTCCGCCGACGAGGTTCGTCGGCACATCAAATTGTTCTCTATGTGCCTATTCTAATAAACATTCAAATATCAAACATCCACTGAATCATCTTGAAAAGGGATGACTGTTTTCCTAGGCAAGACCAACAAGTCTGCCACGAATGATTGCTTGATTTAAGCCGTCCAAGGTTGTGCAACTTTATTAGGCCAACGTTTCGGCTTCTTCGCCTTCGTCAGAGCCTGGAAAAGTCAAAAACCAGATGTGACTTGCACTCTCAAACGCCTCCACAATGCTGAAGACATTTCCAAATTTCTTATGTGTCTAACGGTATCGATTGATAAAGACTTGGTACCAGGCCTACCTTCATCAACGCTGCCGTGGCGCTAGGGCGACCATTCTTGGAGGACTCAGCTAAGGCTTCAACTATCCACCTCCACCTCCACCCTCTAGACCTCGACGTCGACCTCATGTAGATCAGAACCCGCAGAGGTTGGAGAAGGGTCCAAGTTAACGGGTAACGGCTAAGCACTCCCTATTCTGTTGATTTTGGAGTCTTTCGCTAGAATCCAACACGCCTCCAGGGTTTTCCGCTCCGCGACTTCGGACTCATGCGTTAGAATGGTTACTGTGACTCCGATTTCAGCGTTGCCATGGCATTGAATGCGGTGAACTCCAGGTGGCGCCTGGATTTGTGGTCTTCGATTAACCGTCTAAGTGATCAATCGTCCAAGCAAAGTATTTAATAGAACACCCCTGCATTCATGCAATCACCTGGCTTACCTGGTGGGCAAACCACGCAGTCAAGGGTTAGCATAGGTAATCATAAAGCCCATCGCGACACAGAAGACGTTTCAAATTGCTAGGGGGTATTTTTAAAAGCCTGACATCCTGTTGCAACCACATTTGTGGGCATTTGTTCGAACTGCCCGACTGACTCTATCCGAAATCAACGGCAAGCAGAGGGGCGCCTTATTAGAGGATGTTTCATTGGAACTTCTGCATTGTCCGAAATACCCCCTACGTATTGATCGCGACATAGGATATCCGTTCGATACCGCACTGCGTCGAGCCTTATTAAGTGATTCCCTTTCAATGCGTTGTTGGGAGAAACCCTGCTGGCTGTTTGAAACTTTTTTGGTTTGCAATAGGCTTTACTATTACCAGGCAACACTCCCCCCCTCCCTGCGTGGTTTGTCCAGCAGACATGCCAGGTGATTGCATAAGGGCGGGGTGATCATTCAATACGCTGCCGGGTGTGCGATAGTGAGTACCTATGGGAAACAGGCCGTCCACTGCGCGTACGGGTTAAGAAGCACTTGGACGGTTTGCGAAGAGCACAAATCCATATGCTGCTTAAAGTTCACCGCATTCACTACTATGGCAGAATACCACTCAACACAAGCATTCTAACAGTATACCAAATACCATTAAAGAGGTACACATATTTACGAACACAAAGGTTGCACTTGCTCGGGTCAAAACAGCCCGGAAACTACCTTTATTCGTCTCCAATCAGAGAAAGCGAATCACGAAGTTGGTGAGTCACTTGAAAGTAAAAGACATATTTGTAAACTTCTACTACGTAACAACAGCCGAAAATCCTGCCGACGCATCCCGATTTCGGCTAATAGCGCCTTGGACTTTTTGTGTGACAGGCATAAAAGAGCTAATAATCTATGGTTTCTCCGTTAATTAGTGCAACATGAACTAGCCTCCACGGACTAGGTTGCGACTCCAGATCGGTTGACTTCAATGGGTGCTGGTTTCAGCTCTTCTGTTGTTCCTAACCGGCGTTTATCCGCATGATACCCATGATGAAGTGTTAATAAGGCATTCTAACAGAATGCGGCGAAATCTTTAGAATAACCTGTTTCCATCATTTAGATTTCGGGTGCTGCCGTTTCTGGTTGAGTGACTACATGAGTATCTGTATTGTTCTGCAAGAACAGCTAATCTGAACGACGTCGTCGGCTCAAGAAAGTGATTAGATGCCCTCGCATGCCTTTGTGGCACTCGTAGAGTTCATTATGCTGGTCAATGAAAAAATTCCGGCACAACATCATTAGGGCATCACCGCGATACTTTTCAGATCTCCTTCACTGAAATCACGAGCGTTATAGTGAATCGGCCGCCTTCGCAAGTCACGGCAAAAGTGTTGATATCCACAAGAACAATTCGTATAAACCACTTTTATCCGGAAATACCGAAATCATTAAAATTATCTGGCCATGTGATGCGATCCGAATTAGGATAAACTTTTTTCGACCTCTTTCTACGTTTACGGATTTGGGTCGTGCCTCCTCGTAACGGCCAATAGGCCTTTGGACCGTTTTGTTGCTTTCCTGACGATGTCGCTATTCCCTTTCACCGGTCTCAAATTCGTACTTCCCGAGACAGAAACATTAAATTACAAGCAATTCCAATTCGAAGAGGAAGTACTGCTCGAGACAGTCCTCATAACTCTTCTCTAATCAGTCATACTAATATTTTGCTGATGTTGCAAAGTTATAAATATCTCAAGATTTAGGAGCTCTCCAAAGTCTATGAGAGCGAGGTATTTTCCGAACTAATTCGCAATGGCTGAATGAGCCGAGCACAACGAAATGCATGAATCTGACCTTATCATCACAAGTTCTGCACAAAACAACGCTACCGCACAGGGTGAATATCGGTCGAGGTCCTCGACGGGGGGATCGTATTTGCCCCTGTGGAAAACGGAGGGGGGTCGTGATTGTCGCTGTCAGTAGAGACTGTCAGAAACAAAAAGAAACATTGACAGCAGTGTAAAGAAATGAGGAACGGAAAACCCACCTTCGCTCGGCCACTATTGCGCGAAAATCACGTTTGACACAGAGTTCCTGCAAAAAACAATATATAATTGTAAGGACACTGACTCTACGCGCATAAACACAGAACAAAAAGAAACGTTGAGAGCAGTGAAAAGAAATGATGAATAGGAACGGAAAACCCACCTCCGCTCGGCCACTATTGCGCGAAAATCACGTTTGACACACAGTTCCTGCAAAAAAAAACAATTTACCATTGTGACAACACTGATTCTACGCGCAAACACACATGAAAGGACGAAAAAATGACAGCATTAGGAAAAAAAGTGGTGGATAGCAAGTAACAATGAAAGAGGCAGCAAAATTTAAAGGGTCAGCAATTTCCTCACGCGGCTGCGGCGCGGCCCGCGCTGAAGCGAATTATCCCAAAAATTCGCCTCGTCCCCTTATGGTTTGGACCTTGATAACTTTTTCAAAACTTAATCTTTTTGAGACTTTCGGTGTGATTCGAAAGAGCTCTGACAGCAGTTTCTAACCATCCCTACACTTGTTCTAAGATGCCCTATTCAGTGAGATTTTCCACGTCGAGTAAACGTCGAGAAGAAAAAATTTTTTATGCTGATTTTTGCTGTTTTCAAGACGATAACTTTCTTATTTCTTAATTGTTCGAGAAGATGTTGATTGTTCTGGAAAGTAGAAGATCTTCTCTTTCAAATGATGACCTGATCTGTTTCAAAAACTTGCTACTCAAAGAGAAATCTGCGTCGAGGAGAAGTCGAGGGGCGATTTTCTTCACTCAAACCAGGATTCTTTCCACATTACTGCTGGGAAATTCATTGAAACCTCTTGAAATGCATTGGGTGCGCACCTCCTTGCTGTCGCTGATACAATTAGAGACACTTAGCCCCATTCGATTTCGGTCTAGTATACGCCATGCCGTCGGTCCTCGCTCGGAATTCTAAGTCAGTTCAAAGGTGCTGTGTGCGCATGATGAGTTGCTAATAAAAACCGAAGTGTTCTCATCAGTGATCAAACATAGGAACTCCTATAACCACGGACCAGCCTCAATTGCTTGCTCATTCCTTTATAACGTCCCTCTGGCGGCATTGGCTGCTCCGATCAAGGCTCAGCCGTCTTTCAGCCAAAAACCAAGTGCTGTTTTGGCATGTGCTCAGTACCGTCGACCAAGCAGTGTCCTGAAGCCTCGCAGGTTAAGGGAAACCCGCCGCCTCTATGGCTACGAGACTCGGTGCTGTCCATGCAACAACAAGTGGGCCCTTCAGAGCAACCGTACTTTTTCAGAACGGTTTCTTGCATATTTTAGGGCCGCTTTCGAACACAGAACCATGTTTCGTTTTCGCTGAACGGCTTTTGCAGCACCAAAAAAGAAGTGTAAGGTACGGTTGATGGTTCGATCCTCGTTGGGGACTAATTTTTACATTTAGGCTGGCGCATACAGGTTGATGCCAAAAGGCGCTAAATGTCAAAATCAGGTGTGACGTTAACGATCAGGACCATTTTGAAGCCAATAAGTAGCTGTAAAGCAAAATTCAGTCTTGAACCATCGACGGAACCTTAAAGGCAAAATTCAGGATTATTTTACGTGGTAAGTCCGCTCAAATATGAAAGTAGGGATGAGAGGTGAACCGCGAATAGAGAAAAAAGAATAGAAAGTCGTGAAACACACAGGAAATAAGAGCTTTCTTGCTCTACGCTGTGGAGAAGTCCAAGACGCAGACGCCAAGGTGGTGCTACCTCTGCAGGAGCGGACCACACACCTCTGTCTAGGGGAGCGACTACTTCAGTGAGGCTAAGCGCGGAGCTTGCCTTTAACAATAGGGAAATTTTTTTTCAGGATCCTTTCGTTGACCATAGTCTCGCGCCATTGTCGCCGAACAAAGGTGAGTTCTCATTGGCATTTAACGTGTGACTGAGAGGGGTGCCATATTGAGACCCTGTTTCACGGAGGGGGTCGTACCGAGACTACCCGTTTCAGGGGGGTCTACCAGAGTTGGGTTTTCCTCGACACGATTCTCACCCTGCTACCGCAACAAAAAAACCGAAGTGAAGTTGGTTTGCTAGAAACTGCGATACAGGGATTATTTATGATGAATCAGTTGGTTATACTAGAAAGATTCTCAGTCTGTAGCTTCGTCTAACCACACTGGTGCAGTAATAAGGAGCATGCGGAGTTGGCTATGACGAGAGCTTGTAATCCAGTTATCGCTTCACTAGCCTCGGAAAATAATTTCAACCACCCCCTTTCTTTCAATGACATTCATCTTTGCTTGATTCGCACGTCATACAGGTTCTGACCAGTCAGCCTTCGAATAGCTCCTTTGAAAATTGAAGTTTGAAAGTTTGGGGTTCTTTTCACTACCGAAACTCTACACAATCACAAAATCAGTTTATGAAGACTCTGGAGCAACCAGTGTGGGCGTACTTCACTCTCTATTGATGAAAAAGGAACAAATGGTGTGGAAATCATAGAAATGACCAGCTGCTGCTGCTGTTTATTTCAAAATACATGCACTGAACACATCTCTGTAAAGATATTTCGCCGTGAGGTTATGGTGAAATTGTGGTGCCCGTCGTGGTCGACTCAGTGGTGCCTGTGGTAGTCGACTCCGTGGTGCCTGTCGTAGTCGATTCCGTGGTGCCTGTGGTAGTCGACTCAGTGGTGCCTGTCGTGGTAGACTCTGTAGTGCCCGTCGTGGTAGATTCTGTGCTGCCCGTGGTAGTCGACTCCGTGGTGCCTGTGGTAGTGGACTCAGTGGTGCCTGTGGTAGTCGACTCTGTAGTGCCCGTCGTGGTAGATTCTGTGGTGCCCGTGGTTGTCGACTCCGTGGTGTCGGTAGTGGTTGATTCTGTGGTGCCAGTGGTAGTCGACTCCGTAGTGCCTGTGGTAGTCGACTCAGTGGAGCCTGTCGTGGTAGACTCTGTAGTGCCCGTCGTGGTAGATTCTGTGGTGCCAGTGGTAGTCGACTCCGTAGTGCCAGTGGTAGTCGACTCAGTGGAGCCTGTCGTGGTAGACTCTGTAGTGCCCGTCGTGGTAGATTCTGTGGTGCCAGTGGTAGTCGACTCTGTGGTGCCTGTGGTAGTCGACTCCGTAGTTCCGGTCGTGGTAGATCCTGTTGTGCCCGTCGTGGTCGACTCAGTGGTGCCTGTCGTGGTAGACTCTGTAGTGCCCGTCGTGGTAGATTCTGTGCTGCCCGTGGTAGTCGACTCAGTGGTGCCTGTCGTGGTAGACTCCGTAGTGCCCGTCGTGGTAGATTCTGTGCTACCCGTGGTAGTCGACTCCGTGGTACCTGTCGTGGTCGACCCCGTAGTGCCAGTGGTAGTCGACTCCGTAGTTCCGGTCGTGGTAGACACTGTAGTGCCCGTCGTGGTTGATTCTGTGGTGCCCGTGGTAGTTGACTCCGTGCTGCCGGTCGTGGTGGATTCGGTGGATCCCGTCGTGGTAGACTCCGTAGTGCCTGTCGTGGTCGACTCAGTGGTGCCTGTGGTAGTCGACTCAGTGGTTTCCGTCGTGGTAGACTCAGTGGTGCCCGTCGTGGTCGACTCCGTGGTGCCTGTGGTAGTCGACTCAGTGGTACCTGTCGTGGTTGATTCCGTAGTGCCTGTGGTAGTCGACTCCGTGGTGCCCGTCGTGGTAGACTCAGTGGTGCCTGTGGTAGTCGATTCAGTGGTTCCCGTCGTGGTAGACTCAGTGGTGCCCGTCGTGGTCGACTCCTTGGTGCCTGTGGTAGTCGACTCAGTGGTACCTGTCGTGGTCGATTCCGTAGTGCCTGTGGTAGTCGACTCCGTGGTGCCCGTCGTGGTAGACTCAGTGGTGCCTGTGGTAGTCGACTCCGTGTTGTCGTCGTCGATGCCTGTCGTGGTAGATTCTGTTGTGCCTGTGGTAGTCAACTCTGTGGTGCCTGTTGTGGTCGACGCTGTGGTGCCTGTAGACGTTGAACCTGTCGTCGTTGATAATGTTGAAGTGGTAGACGTGGAAGTGGACGTTGTCGTCGTCGACGTCGAAGTAGTCGAGGTAGATGTTGTTGATGTCGTCGTCGGAGTTGTGGTCGTCGGCGTTGGAGTTGTTGTCGTTGACGCAGTCGTGGTAGACTCCATATCTATATATGCAATAGTCAAATTAGTTGTGTTTGCCATCGCTGTCGTACTCAGAAACTTACCACGGATGCAGCGAATCTTGGTGAAGCGCTGGCCATTGTTTGTGAACCATCGTCCTCTTCTGCAGAACACTTGTTCTCTGATAGTTGTTGAAGACCGTGCTCGTTGCCAATTCGCTCGCAATCTGATGTCCAGCGACATTCCAGAGCCCGGAGCTTGGCACTGTATCATCGCTGCTCCATTGCACCCTCTTCTTGTGTATCTGAAACTCCGCATCATCTGTGTGCTGAAGGAGCAGACATTGCACACATTTTGAGTGAGTGCTGGGATAGAATTGAAAACTGAAATAGGGAGTAATTTTTGCCTCTAAAATGTTTCTGCATATTTTGTCTCCGACACAAAGGATATAATGTCGCAACACTTGAACGCCATCATGCTGGAGAAGGGCTCTCCTTGGAGTGAGGCATATAAGCGGAGAGGAGAGCAACGTTTCTGGCCTCACAGTCAACATTGACAATCTTTTCATCGCCTAGGGTGCCACCGCTGGTAGAGCGGCATAATATTCCTAAAATGCTCTCCATAAGCTGAAACAAGCCCTTATAGACTGCTGCAGTCTTCAGAATACAAGTCATTCGTCATGGCTCTCGTGTTCAAGGAAGCGTACCGTAATTGCTCCAGCCTGAAGCTTCTACCTAATTTCTTC
The DNA here is from genome assembly GCA_002352805.1 of Teladorsagia circumcincta. Taxonomy (NCBI): domain Eukaryota; kingdom Metazoa; phylum Nematoda; class Chromadorea; order Rhabditida; family Trichostrongylidae; genus Teladorsagia; species Teladorsagia circumcincta. The sequence continues at coordinate 314,989 of KZ345083.1, read as the reverse complement.
GAAGAATTATTTAATGGCATTTCCCTAGAGGCAGAAGCTCTCACAACGTGGCACCCCTGCTGACCAGCATTTCAGGCAATTTCGTCATGGTTAGCGATCCGTCGAGAAATTCGTTAGGGTAAAACCTTGTACCGTATCCTCGCTGCACATTCTTCCGATCTCAAAAGGCTATCAGCTCAAGATGTGGAAAAAGGGCCTTTCTGGCGTAGTTCCTCTCCTCCCATCCCCCCCCCCCTTTAGTCTAGAGCTCACTTCGCGAGCGTTTGTTGCGTACCGACAAAGTACGACTAAATGCTGGCGATGTTGAAGAAAGGTAAAATTGGAAATACTGTATCGCCTAGACACATAGAAAGGTTTCTTTCTCTCGATGAGCTGAATGTCATCATCTATCTATGGAAAAAAGGAAAGATTAGTCATATCATTCGACCACAGGGGAGCCATTTCTAGAGGAACACTCTCCCCGAAAGGTGTTTTGGTAAAAAGAGAATAATGGTACTCCAGTCAATGCTACCAAAACGGCCACCCCACTTGAAGGTAAGGTTGGGCTTGGTCCGCACCTCGCCACTCAAAAGCGTGCAGAAACAAATCAAAATATTGAGCGGGTCTTGTCAATGTACACAGGCTATAATAAGTATCGAATATCCAAAGTTATTGAACGTAGTTCAAGACTTGGCCGGGTGTAGCAACGGCCCAATTGGGGATGGGTCCACAAAGCTCTGCATTCCTGGACGTTTTCCCTATCCTTGACCATGCGAACTGCGTCATCGACCAAAGTAGAGACGCTGAGTTTTGGGGACCCATACCCGAGATGCGCCTTGCTGCGCCCGGCCCGAGAAGGGAATTTCCTCTGCATTTCAGCACTTTTTCTTGCAGTGAGCTCAAGCTCAATCTCACATTCCGTTCAGTTCAAAATATGGGTGATAACTGGCCCTGCCCAGTATCCTTCTTGAAACCAACGAATCGTCACTCAGAATATAGTAACGAAACGATCTCTATGATAAGGTGTGATTAAATTTCGTACATGTTTCAATCAACTAACGTTATGAGGGGCTGAACGCATCTGGTCTGGCCAGGTTTGCATTTGACCGATGAAATAACTGGACACACGGGACAGTCTGAAATAAGCAAATTATATCGTAGTATTTGGCTCGATTTTCTTTTTAGTCGTTCAATGTCCCTAGCAAACGGCTATGAGAACAGCTACAGAGTCTTACCTCTTCTGCCTCCCGGCGCATGCGGAATCTCTCGTGGGAAACCAAGCGGCGGTGGTAGCAATCGAGCCAATCCCGGCGGAGGGGGCTAAATCAGTTAGATACATGCCATGTTGTATTATTTATTATAGATAGTTATTTTCTTGTAGTAAAGCTACAACCTCTGATGGAGTCTGTGACAATCTACTCTGTTGGGTTAGAAATGCCCAAGAGCTTTACAAAAGCGCCGTTGTCACGACTCAAAAGTAGGGATAGCTAGGCCTTGCGAGAGCTCTGGAGAGCAAATGTAAGCTGATGAACGAGATACTCCGCGCACACCACGTATCGCGCAACGTAGATTACGATGTAGCCGCTAATTCAACTACACTCGGGTCAGCGTAGCTATGGAGCAAGCAAGTAGAAATCTGCCGGACACGTTTCTTCCTTATCTCAAAGCGTAAGAAAGGGTTTTCTTGGTTTTCTTAGTAAACTTGTTATGTTGTTATCCCACCAATTTCGTCCGGGGTTGTTGATCTAAAGATTGGTGAACAAGTTTCCGAAGGCTGTTCCGTTTCCTTTCTCGACTGAATCACTCGAGCTTCGGATACCTTTTTCTTTGCTACCTTACGTAGGTTACGTCCCTAGGAGTGGACGTGTCAAAACCACATGTGCATCTCGCAACAGATAACGGCGTATTCAAAAGCTTGCAACAGGGGGAATATGGCGACTAGGGGCCGGGTGCAGCAATCCTCAACTCAGGGATGAGTTCCCGGAATTGCATCCCTGGACGCTTCTCCTATTCCTCACAAAGAGATCTGCGTCATCGACCAGAGTAGAGAGTTTGGGGGACCCACTTCCTGAGTTGGACCTCGCCGCACCCGGCCCCTGATTTGGACCAGTGATGTTGCTCAAAGGCACGCTCCGGGATTAGGCATGCCCACCTGTTCCATCTCCGAGAGTAGTAGACAGATGGACCAAGGTTTATATCGCGCCCCCTTTGTGGCTTGAAAATGCGAGACAAAGGCGGTAGAAGCTCGTTCGACCCGCAATCCACACCTTGACTCGCAAATCCCGCCTTCCGCAGTCGGCCGCCGCGTGGTGCTGCGAAAAGAGCGCGGGCGCAGATGAAGCCCGGTTGCATTGCGGGAATTCCATGACATCTAATCCTTCTAGGGACCGAGAACCAGGTGGTAAGCTGGACAATTTTCCACACCCATTTCTTATCGTGGGGCTTGCCTTTAAAGGCAA
>KZ345083.1:269122-306432 GCA_002352805.1 Teladorsagia circumcincta | reverse complement strand
GGCAGATGTAATAATCTCCTAGGCTCCCTCAATAAATATATTGATAGGCTCCCCCGAAATGAATTAATTGATCCGTACACTTATTTGCATATTACCTGGTGACAGGTTCCCTATCGTCGGTACTTCATGGAAATTTTTTACAACTCTCCTCACCCTTCATGGACGATTTGATACGACCCCCTGACACCCAAAAAAACCGATCGGTCAATAATAGTGCAATAACATAAAACTAGAGGTAGCAGAGGAATGGAAACGCGTATTGATACCGTCTTGAATATGATAAATCGCGCTCTGACGATGGAGCGCGTTTGCTGATTGGGAACACGTGACAAACGGGGATATTGGAATGAAGACGAATTTTTCTTAGTTGTTTTTCAGGTACTCTTTAAGATTGAAGTGGATTTTGGATCACGGAGTCTCATCCCTTCTAAGTGAAGCTCATTTGTTCTCAAACAATTTGAAATGAATAAGTTATTAAGCAAGATATAAAATTGCGCTATAATTTTTACCTTCCTCTTTCTGGCGCTACAACTCCTTCGTATTCGAGCTTTTGCGCCGGAGTGATTTGAATTGAAAAAAAATAAATTATGCTCAATCCAATCATGTCTAAATTTTCTCAAAGTTAACTTAATAAAAATTTGGTGCGTTGGAATTTTTTGTGCAAAGGCGAGTTTTCAACCTTCAAACAATTATACCTTTGTTCAAATCATTCATTTTGGCAGGCTGAACACGGTGTCACGAACAAAGGGATTCATAATCTTATACTTCTGCCAACGAGGTTGTTAGGTGGAACTTTATAGACCGCCAATAAAGTTCCACCTAACGACCTCGTTGGCAGATGTATAAGATCTATAACTACAAAGTGCCGAGGTTTTACGAAGAGAGAAGTTGGAATTTGATGAGCAGGATTCAAGCTTTCTGAAGAGTACCGGAACGCTTCCGAAAAGTCAGCAGTTCAAAAATTAGTCCCGTTGGGACTTTTTTGAGGGGTTTGCGGAACTATAATAATTTTCTGGAACCGCAGCTTTCAACCTTTGAAAACGATCATAACTTTGTTCAAAGTCATTCATTTGAAATATGAACGCGGTACAAAAACCTACAGAATTCAGGCTTTCTAAAAAGTACCTGAACGTTTTTGAAAAGTCGGCAGTTCAAAAATTAGTCCCGTTGAAACTTTTTTCAAAGTGGCATTCTACAAGTCATTTTTTTGAGAACGCGGGTTTTTTTTTGGGTTTCACTGGCCGTAACCTCCAGGGAAAGCAGTTTCGTGTTGAATATAGGATGTGTTAGAAAGCTTCGAGCATGCGCTTGCAGCGGCCTACAATGCCTTGGTGTGCGCCATGCCTCGGCCGCGCTTCTGATTCGCCAATTCGTTCGAAAGCTAATTCAGAAGGAAGCGTGAGTTTTATAGATGCTATAGTATAGTGCTCAGTTTCTACGAGTCTTCATCTTCATGAGTGCGTCTATGCGGGTAGACTAGACCCTCCGTACCATAATCATGATCAATAGGTTATTACCAAGAACACCATTGCCGGCCACCGAGAGAGTACGACCCCCTCGTTGACACTTGTGCCAACATAGGGTTGACCCTGCCTGGTAAGCGTACACTAAGATTTTTCGGCGAACGTGGCAGGAAACGGGATGATGTGTTCGCATCGCATCACACTTTCAAGTCACTTTATTGCGCTACGGTAGCAGTGGTATCTGAGTTAGCTTATAGTGCACCCAAATTAGTTAACAGCAAACTTCAGTGGCTTCCAACTAATATGTAAGCTTTATGATGAGGAAGTGAGCAAGAAACTGGCAAGAACCGAAGAAGAATGGAGAGAAGCAAAAAAAGCCATATTCCATCAGAGCAATGGGGAGGTTTTTGCTCAAATTCGTGCGGGTCCTGTGGCATAATATATGGGTCGTTAGTGAGATATATGGGCTCTGTAGCGGAAGCTCACAAAATGTCTCAAATGTGACGTTCGAGCTGTGCTACATGCGAGATATGCGCCGAAATCGGTACGGGCATCGATGTGCTGCAACCGCGTACGTCTTTCGATAACCAATGCGGTCCAAGACAATTTCGACAAGTCATCCACCGGTGAGTTACTTGCTCTCGCATGCTGCCGATCCTTATATACATGGTATTAGTCAGATATGATGGAACTGGATGAAACTATGCAATCATGTTGTCAAAGGTCTTTCAGTTGTACATAGTGAACTGGCTCTTATATATCGTGCAATCCGCTTCAGTCGCTTCCCGATCAGCGTTGTTGTGGCGGTAGACCTCTCATATGTGCATTATGGGGTGTGCTCGACCTTCAAGCATCAGTCTCAGCAGGGTTCTAAAAATCTATGCTAATAGGGTGCGGAGAAGCACCAGCCTTGGTTCTGGGGAGACGGTCTTCCATTGTCTCTTTTGTTCTAATGAAAGATGCATCGTTTTGTTTCGACAGTTCGTTCTGTTTTATTCGACTTTGCTTTGTTTTACCTTGCCTTGTTTCGCGTTCAGGTGTTGTTTTAGTAATTTTTAATCTACTGTAGAGGGGTCCTGCATGTAATGAATGAATGAATAGTCGAAAAACATCCTAAGTTCACTCTAATCGCTCCAGATAGCGTTGAAGCCCTGCTGGGATCTCATGTGTGCACACCCATTCCATTTCATATCACTCAACTACAGGATTCGAGAAGTGTTGAAGGCGGACGTATACAGGTAGGTCACAGGTGTTGTTCATCCACACGTGTGGCCTATACGGTACTGGCATCGTCTTCTAACAATAGAACATCCAAAGCCTCGCACCTTAACTCTGCAAGAGTGCTTTCGATAGCATGATGTACCTTTAGCGGAGGAACAAGTCCAGCTGCATATATTAGGCGCCATAGAAACACTAGAGGAGAGGGAGAAGAAACCTTCGCCAAAAAAGAACCTGTAATATGGAGGAAAAACTCGTGAAGTTGGAAGAACCATGGATGAAGTTTCCCAGCAGACAGTGAATTCATTGACTGTTTCCATACTGGGCTCTGTTAACGTTTTAGCGACTTTAGAAGTCTATTTATAGAGTATTTATTTCGCTTAGTGCTGTTTATCATGTGGTCCATTGTCCTATTAGTTTGCAAACATTTACCGACAATTTGAGCTTTACCCCGAATTTGATCATACTCGGGAATCTCCAGTAGAATAATTTTTTCACTTTCCTTTATTGCTCCTATTCAGCGAGAAGATGCTTCATTGTTAGGAAGGATCACCTCAAAAATAAGGGAATTTGAACTCATTCGATCGGCAGGAAAAAAAGTTACAGCCGAAAAAGCATCCGGCCGAATAGTTCTGAGCGCCATGTATACACCGCTCTCTGTTGGGGTTATAAAGAGTGCGCCCCGGAGGGAGTCTTCGCTACTGCATTTTCACTGGAAATCTCTCTCAATCCCCAAATCAGACTCCGTCCCTAAACAACCGATGCGATCGCGCTCTGATACTCTTTCCTTGACTCAAGCTCTACAATGGACCTATGCCAGCCGGACTCGTCACCAGTACAGTGACCCTATGCAAGTCGATAACGCCGAGGACAATTCTACAACATTTGACAGATAAGACACAAACATAATACGAATACAATTGCAACTCTATTTATCTCATATTATTCTGTATATTTTTTATGTTGTGATCAGCTAATAAATGATTTATTGAAGAAATTTTCCACTACCACTGAATCGAAACACGTTGAATTTCTCATGCCAAACGATCCCGTTGAAAATCTTCGAGGCAGTCTCTGTTTCTGCTATGTCAAATATCTTCTCTAATCGGTCCATCTTTTCACAGATATAGGTGCACTCGGGGTTTTGTAGAAATTGAAGAACAAGAGCAAAAATGTAACTGTTGATGATGTTTTGAACTTCCTTACTCATAAGGACCTTTGTGATAAGTGTCGTCATGCTTAAAGAAATTTCAAATCGGAATCAAAATTGGTATAAGCGTCGATGAAGGACTTTTAGAGGTCTTCAATTGTTCTATACTATTCCTCATCGCCAGCGATATACACAGAGAACGGAATCGGATCTGCAGAAAATAAGCCCGTTAAGAACTGTGAAATATGCACTTACACCAATCAGAAGTTGACCGACCTGCCTTATGGTCACGATGTCGTGCGCAAACGACAGGGAACGCTGGTTCTAATTGTTGAGCGGACAAAAGGATATCCCAAACCATTGGTGATCCTCTGGCAAAAAAGAGTGACTGCTTGACTCCGGTGCCCTATTCTACTACTATCAGGTTTATCTAATTTGAGTTTCTCTTCAAAATCTAAGACCACTCATAATACGGTTTGAGGAGAAGTAGTCTTTTTTCACGAAGTATCGCAACAGCTAGCAAGCAGCAGACATTGTTTCTAACCCTTTCAGCCCTGAATATTTTTCTTGAAAAATAAAAACTTTTTATTAATTTTGATCGTCACTCACAAGCAATGTTGAGAGCGACACACAATAAAATGGTGAATGCAAAGCAAAATTTGGAAGGGTCGTTTGAAGCATTTTCTGCTGGAGCCGAAATGACATGCTGTTGCGCAGGATGCAGACCTTTGAAGCTGATAGTGGCATTTGCCACCGTCCAAGCCGAAATCGTTAAAGGAGGATCCCACGATAAGGTCGGAGATTGAAAGAGGGAAAATATAGCTAGTGGAAAGACAGGCGGCCCCCTAAAGGTGCACGACGATACCAGCGCCGCTCGCGTTGCTGCACACCCACCGATGGATAACCTCTCGCCATCTGAATCTCGCCGCTCTAGCAGAGAGAACGTTAGCGCTGATAAGGTCAATAGCGATGAGCATCGCCGTGACGCACAATCAAAAGGCAAAAAGGGACGTCACTTCTTAGGTCAGTTTTTGCTTCTTCTCGTGGAAAACTCCGCCCGAACTCCGTTGAGGTGTTTCCCATAGCAATACTGGAATGCTAGCTCGAAGGGCTCCATTAATATTAGTAGGAGCACCAACAAATATTGGCGATGTTGTCCCATAGCACCGACACCTATAGCCTTTCTGAGTAATGTTTTTTTTTTTCCTTGGCTGCAGTCTCCTCAGCGGAGCAGTTCTAACCATTCTGATACCTCATGGAGTTGACAATAAGGTTTTGAGGAATTGAGGAATGTTTAGTACTTTTTAGAAACTTTGAACCTCGTCGTTCCTCTATTGGCTTCGGCTTCCCAAACTAATGAATTTGAAGGAAGTTACGATCGTTCGAATGTTGAAACTTGCATTTGGTGGTTCACCAAAGGAAGATTGTTCTAGGGACGTGCAACAAAGGTTTATTACTACGTATAGCACAAAGATCGACCACAATGTAAGATTCACGGGGTTTATATACGCAATAAGTGGGCGGTCCTCAGATACCGTACCGCCAATGGACCATTTCAAAGAGCGGACCGCGCCAACGAGAGAACCTACTTGATAGCACACTTACGTTACCGCCAGGTCATGCCTGCGGTATCATCTCAAGAGATACTTATAACAAGTTATCCTGTGGTTAATAAGTTGGACTAGCATGTTATTAATTATTGGTATGAATCGTAGATTATTAGGAAGTTATAGGTTGTGTATCCACAACATTGCATGTGCACGGAAAAAAAGAACCAACCAACTAATTTACTAAATGAACTTTCAGGGAATATTTAGCGTTTTGTCGACAGAGAATGACTTGAATTTTGCTAGTGTTCTTCACCCGTCGCATGTCCTCTAATTTGAAGGAAGTTATGACCCTCGAAAGAGGCAGGTGCGAATTTCATTGAAGTTTTATTTTTCACTCAACAACTCGAACATTTCAGGGTTGAAGATAAGAAAAAACTAAGTGGTTGCTAGAAAGGAGAAGCCTTGTCGATTACAAATCTGCCTCACCTTTCCAAAATACCTAAATTTTCACAAAAAATCTCCTTCTCAGAAGTTCAGTAGGCCCACACACTCAATTGCTCGCCTGATCCCGATCAGGCCCTGTTCAGAGTGTTCCCTCACGCGAAGAGAAACGCGCACGCGAAACGAAAAGTAGTCTCCGCCAAGATTTAGATAAGGATCGATTGGGAAATCGGGAAACGCATAAGCGAAACGCCCGGCGTAGGCGACGGCGTAGGCGAATTTCAGTCAGGAATTTCATAGGTATCGATTTCTTGAGACGGACGGTCATTTTCGTTGATCCTCCCACTTGACGTTTCGACTAAGCGCTTTCGCTCGATCAATACATTATGCCATTTCATTTCGCCTCTGCGTTTTTTCGCGTCGGCGACCATCCCTGAACAGGGCCTCAGCAAATGCGCCCCATTGTCGCGTGGGTTTCATGCCACTCAAAACGCGATTTTGTAATGTGAGCGTTACCATGCGTACAGCTCATGGAGAGGGGGAGGGGAAAAGATCGTGTAGTTTCCTGGAAAGTACCAACGGTAGAGATGACCCTGCATGGGAGCGCCTTATCTGTGATTGCGCTTTAGGGTCCATCCAACGAAAAAAAAGAGAACTGTTAACAAGACTCCTGCTGGGTTGGGCCTTCGATCTACGCAACAAAGACAAGAACATTGCGCAGGTATCCAAGCCACTGTTGAGAAGATGACGCTAGGAGTTTCCCTATACACCCAAGTGCAGAAGGGAATCTCAAATTCTGAACTCCGTAGACAATCGAAGATTAGAGAAGTCGCCATTTTTTGCCAAGGAGTCGAAGATCAGATGGACCGAACATGTCATTTGATTTTGCGATGACCGTTTGACCAGAGGTGTTACCGACTGATTTTTTCTTGACGTCGAACACAGAAGCAACCGCAGGCTCGTGGTCGGACTCTTTCACGAAAGCTCTGGAGGAGAGGTATGGTGAGCTTCGTGTCTTCATACGAAGAGGACTCATTGAAGCGTCTACTTTCGTTTGCGCGGCAACCTCAGGAGGACTCTTGTCCCGCATTCAGTGGCTACAGAACGCGCTACGACTCGTCCGCTGACCTGTCTGCGTCTCCGCCTTCTCGCCGCGACGAACTCCTGTCGAGTGCCCGAATGAGGGCAGCTCAGGAAGGAGGGGCGATGCACAAGGCGTTATTCCGTTTAGTGAAAGCTTGAACGTGCGAGGTCGTTATAGACGTGTGCCACCGTGAACCGGTCACTATTCAAAAGAGAGGGCGCAGCGAGGGCAACACACTAACCAGAACCGAGTTCAATAGTCCGTAGGCGCACTACGTCACACGCATCTCCATTCGTATTACTTTTGACAGCTAGCAATCCTCTTCGTATAAACGCAGGGGTCTATTCCAGTTAGGGGAGGGGCATCGCGATGCAGTTTCTCCTGGAAGCCACGGCAACTGCGAGCCAGGGGGAACGTGGGCAGTCTAGGGGGTGGGGTGAGGGCATTCACTTGACATGCGTGCCAAATTGGAATGAGCGATTTTACACAAAAACGCCGAGAGTCTGCATAGTGATGCCCCCCTAACTGGATAGACCCAAACGCAGTTCTATACAAAGAAGGCTATCAGATATCCTTTTTTACGCCGTCATTTCGCGTGCCAATAATACAACTTGCAGAGAAGTGGCGTCCGCTGACGTCTCGTTGGAAATTACGTGTCGTTAATGGGAGCGTTTTGTTTTCCTCGGCGCAGCTTTCGATTCGAGGCTACATTTCTCCTTGGTTACAGAGCCATGTGAATGGATTCGATGATTTTTCTCTGGACAGTCAGTACGAGCTTTTAAGTTACTTCCTCGTAATATTCATGCTCTAAATTCTGTTCAGAACGGATTTGTTCCATTATTATTCTCTTAATTCGTTATAATTCATCGCGTTTTACTCGATTGATGGTGTTTTTGGTTCAATGAAGAGGCACCATTTCAGGGTAACGATGTTGCCGGTTTTTTTATTACTAGTTTCGGTGTCATCACTAGTGTGTGGGAATCTACTGAGTGCTGGGATCCTCACAGAAACGGTTTCTCTTCGACCGAAAAATGTGAGTTACTTCTTCCCTTGCGTTTTTTTTTCGAATTTGAATATTGCAATTTGTGGGGAGTTATTCGGTGCTCTTTTTTCACCCATATTGTCCCTTTTACCTGCTTCCATTGCTCCTTCCTTACTACAGTTGAGGAAGGAGCAATGGCTAATACGACACTTTAGACGGCGTTTCTCATTGCGTTTTCCTGCACGTAAAGAACTGGTGTATTCTGCCTGTACCGGTTCTCTACCATCAGTAAATAATGTTGTATGCGAGCAGTGCTGGTAATCATTGAGTTAACGTGATTTAGTGGTTAAGTAACATTTTCTTTGATGTCGATCATAGTTTGCGTTGCGACTTCTGCTCGAGACACGTTTCGCTCGTGCGATCGCGATATCACATGATCGATACTCACTTCACTCTCGAGCGTAACGGAATGCAAGGCATTTGGCATAACCACAGCCTTAATCCCCGCGGATCCAACGATGTACCACCGACTTGACACTGTTGAAAAGTGGCGCGACCCAACGTTCAAAGGAAGTCGACTTCAAAGAAACAGACTGTTCGAAAGTGGCGGTACTTTTCGGGTCTCATCCAATAAGGGGGAAAGGCGTGTGGGCGATGGACCGCATGAAGCAATAGACTTTTTACAGAGGAGGAAAGCTCGGGGGGGGGGGTAAAGCCTAGAGCAACAGTCTCAGCAGGGTTCTAAAAATTTGATATAATGTATGGAACGATGCGCTAGGCCTAGTCAAGCACACATGAATAGAAGCTGACCAAAAAACTCACTTTCAAATGCCGCTAAGGCGGAGAGAATCCCTGGCAACGGAGGAGGTGCGTACAGTTCCTGTACGCGCCTCCGATTCGCCGTCGTGGAGAGTGCGAGATCGGATGCGCAGGCATTTGCGGTCGTTTCGGGTCACCGAGCCTATTTCAGGTCGACTCTCTAAAGCAACTGATGTGGTGCCTCGCGGCTACTTGGCCTTGCGGAAGCAGTGTGGTGTGCTCGGGTTGCTCGCAGTCACCTGACGACGCATTGCGCCCCAATGGCAATTGCTGGCAAATAGCAAGGCACTGCTGGCTACTTGTCAGCAATCGCGATTGGGACGCGGGCAGTTCAGACAGCTCGTCACCCCCATCCTCCTCTTCATTTCTGAGCTGAGGAGGGCCCCCAATAAGGCCTCGTCGGCCTTTTTCTTCCCCTTTTTCCTCATTCACTCAACTTCTTACCTATAACTTCGTTACTGACCGCATAACTCCTCGAATTCATTCTGAGACTCTTGCTTTAGGCAAAATGGTTTGGGCACACCGAGGACTCTCTCCTCTTGTGAAATCGGAATTTCTGTTGCCGGCAAGGACTGTCGCACCATATTCCCCCTCCCTTACTGGATGAGATCCTTTTTTCTACCGATTGTGTGACCACTTACACGCTGGGCTTACAGTTTGTGAACATCGCTCACCCCCGTGGCACTCTCTTAGATCTATTTTTTCAGTTTTTTTTTCTGAAATTGGCGACTCTGCTTGCCCGCTCTACATAAATTCCCGTTTTGATGTCCTACATTTTGCTTGTGACAAGTCAACGCTATCAAATAGGCAGGACACTTTCGCCCTTCCTTGGATTATTTTCACAATCTGGTTGACCCGTAGGTGCTTGTTGGCAGATGTGGTAGTGAGGTTTTGTCTATTGTTGATTTTCTCCTCTTCCAATACTCCTGAAAAGTGCACTGAGCGTAAAGAACATTGTGAAAACGTTTGCGTGCTTTGGGGTTTATGGAGGAGCAACTAATTGGTCTAAAAGTTTTATGACCCTCCGGAAGAAATTGCCCAAAATTCAGAACAATGTAAATGTCATCACCTTCGCCGTCCCTTCTGTTCGAAGAAGTGAACATCTATAAAATGTTTGTGGGCGAGAAGAAAAATAAAGCCTGAGCTTTTTTCATGGTGTGCTCAGTTTCTCACCATTCTGCAGGCGTATGATGCCATGTACTTTGCAGTTCACTACTCATCAACTCAACAAGTAGAACACTTCACCTTTTCCCACGATATAATTTTTTTCGCTCAGCGCGCACTGCACTAAATTACATAGTCTGTCAGATTATGAACATATGGAGGTTCTCTAGTGTTGTGTTTGGTTAACTTTTTGCATTTTAGTACCAGATGATTGGCTTTGCCCAATCTGCTTTGAACCAGACGCAAATCGAAATACGACTCGCATGTGTAAACGAGAACGAGGATATGGACTTTCAAGTCAGCAGGAAATTTTTGTTCTATTCATTTTCCTGTTGCCCATGGCGTTTCTTTCCTTCAGCATAGACAAGGAGCGACTTTAGGTCCAGTATGCCCTTCGATCTTCGCCATGTGACAAGGAATTTTTTGACGCGAAAAGGGCTGAAAATCTGAAGAAACTGCTGGTTAGAAATCACTTATTTATGTAGCCGTTACTTTTTTTAGTCTAGTTAAGTGTGGTGTAGTTATCTTACTTTTTATTATACATTCTTTGATCGCTGCACGTTTTGGCCTGATCTCATTTTAAACGAATCCTTAAGTCGTTCTACTTCGATGATCCGAACCACATCCCGGATAGCTACGACTACGACAAGATTGTTTACTACAAGTCAAAAGCTCTCAACTTCTCTTGCAAGGTAAGATTTCAGTGGATAATTTTGCTCATTTGTAGCCATAATTGGTCATTGTAACTTTGTTCTGGAACAAGAACGTAATTAGTTCTTGTAGAATATATCACAATACGGTGCTCCATTTTGAGCTATGCCGTATTTCCTCTCTCAATGTTACGAGAGTTGATATGAATCAATTAAGGGTTCACATGGTTCCATAATATTTTCCGAACCAGATCCACATCCGATGACTGTTCAGAATGTTACAGGATTGGTGGGTGAAAGTTTTTTCGTTCTATGATTATCTTCGATTTTCTTCTATTCCAGGTTCCGTTCCGTTATAAGAGAAGTGCAGGAAGCAACCTTGGCCCATCTTTATCGTGAGTTGCCCTTCCAGATCATCTTCTGTGAAAGTGTGATATTAATCCGATTCTAGCTCTTGGACTCCCGCGCAGACCGTCCCCGCCGATGGTATATATTTCCTGGTTATGAAGGTGCGCCGTTGTTCTCTATAGTGTTACGTTGTGGGACATTTTTTTAGCAGAACATTTGTGTAGGTAATTGGAATCCGTTATCCACCATCCTCCTACGGCACTGATGAGCACAACATCACGATTACGGTGAAGTGGAAGCAACCACATGGTTTTCTCAGCGCTATCGACTATCCTTTGCTCAGGTAATGTTCGACTATATCTCTACTCATGTCATCTCCGTCGTTCTATACTTTGGATTTACGATCATTTCTACTGAATTTTCATAATCTTTCTGTTGTTGTATCAATAATGGTGAAAAAAGTCTACTGCCGAGGAGGAGTTGATTGCTTTTTGCCTTTGTTGCTGCTTGTGACCTAGAGGTACATTTGCCTTTTTCCAAACGGGTCAACACTGGTAGGTGGTAGGTGGTCCTGTGGCTTCTCCTTTTATTGACTGTAAAAGATTATTCGGGGTACAATCATTTAATGATTGATATAATAATACCAAAGTATAAAGTCTCAAGTTTAAGGAAGGCTTTTGTTATGAGTTGCTCACAGTAACTATGATGCGATCTAAGCTTTCTGAGGCGGAAATTATCAGGGCGCCCTTCCAGTAAGGTGGGGCATGACGATTTAGAGCGTTAAAAACCATGGAAAGCATATTACTTCATTGTAAAGGCTTAGGCCTAAGCCTCAGAAGGGAGGGAGACCGCCGCGCCCGTGAGCAATCCCTGTTTTCCCCGGGGGTCTTCCTCCCTTCTACTAGGCTTAGTCCTGACTGATCATAGGTGAACACTACTTTTTATAGACATTTATGTCATCCAGCACAAGAAAACACGCACAAAACAAAACACCTAAAGAAATAACCTATGAAGAAAGCTGATAGCAGCTCGTAACTTTAAAGAACTCCTTGAGCCAAATTGGCATTAGAGCAGACAGTGCAACGCAATGCCCCACCTTACTGGATGAGCGCCGTAATGTGAATTATACGGTAAGATGTTCTCAGTCGATGCTTTTTTTAGGTTTTATGTACTAATGTGCGTTTTCTATGCCATACTCGCTTTCGTATGGATGGTTCTTTGCATCAAATACTATAAGGATATTCTGCGAATCCAATATTGGATTGGTATGTGCTTGATAATAGTCATGGTTTCAAACGATTACTAGTGAATTGGAGTCCATTACGTAAGGATGTATTTTAAGGAGCAGTAATAATACTTGGAATGATCGAGAAAGCGTTTTTCTTAGCCGAATACTCCACGATGAACAATAGTGGTAGAAGCGTAGAAGGCGTATTAGAGGTAGGGTGGTTTTCTTTTCCAGGTCTGTGAATCCGATACGAATTGTGTCGCTAGCATATGCCGTTGCTCCGTTTTTTTTTTTTGATTTATTTTTCACTTGAATGTTTTCAGCTCGCTGAATTGGTCTCGTGTGCAAAGCGAACGATGTCCCGTGTACTTGTCATCATTGTCTCAGTTGGATACGGTGTTGTGAAACCTCGCCTTGGAAACACCCTCAGTCAGGTACCTTTGGAACAGGATTTCTAACTAACTTCAATGAAAGACGTCCATTCGAGTAACTAAAGCCGTTAACTGAAGTATGCTTATACTACTTCAAAAAAGCTTTTTTGGATGTAAGGTGTTCGTTATGACTTTCATTGTTTTCATGATCAGATAGTACTGTTGTAACTTCTTCGATTGCATACTTAAATTTTAGGTTGCTGGAGTGGGGTTGGTGTATTTCGTGTTTTGCGCTATTGAAGGACTTGCCCGAGTATCTAAGGTAAGCTTTTCGTGGTTCATGTGAGACCGGTGCCATTCGTTGCGCTTCCTAGCTAATTGTTGACCTGGGTGTGGTACAGTAGTGTAGAATGATCTTACCAATATACATATGCACATGAAGTAACCTTTATCAAGTCCACAGAAGAAAGGCTTCATTCGCTCTCGTTGCAGAATCATGTTGAAGCTGCTAAGCAGAAGCAGTTTGCTGCACTTCCGTTAGTAATAACAGAGATGGTAATTTTCTATTGGATCTTCACTTCACTGGGTTCAACTATGCGAACACTCAAATTACGAAGAAATGAGGTATCAGATAGTTATGCTAATACTCAGTTTCTTTATAAAATTCAATTTTTGAAACATCGGATTTTTTTGGAGTACTGGAAGTTCTTTTTTTGATTTTCTCTCGAACAAACCTATTCGTTCGGATTTCAGGTAAAACTCACCGTTTATCGCCACTTCATGAATACTCTTGTATTCGCAGCTATCGCCTCTGTAATCTTTATGATGTGGAGTTTGGCGTACCATATCTTCCCCACGTGTCTCAAGGACTGGAAAGAACTGTTCGTTGATGTTTTTGAAAGTAATTGTGTTGAGAGAATTTCTTTTAAAATTCTCCTTTTTATGGATTGGAGCTTTGTGACTTTTTGTGCATCTCCAAACTCTTCTTGTCGAAGCTTCCTAGAGATCTCTTGAGGTGTAGGTCCTCATCTGAAACGCGGCACTATCAACCATGAAGTGCAGTCTTGATAAGGAATTTAAAGCCACATCAAAATATACATAATTTGCACGAATGACAACACTAGTTGGAACCTGCGTTGTGGATACCCCTCGTTGATATAGCTTGAGAGGACAGCTGTTATTTTGCTGGTTGTCTAGAATGTTTCTTAGTTATCTGCGCTGTGCTCTAGCGTGACCTGGGTCATAAATAGTAGGGATGACATTTGAAATGCTTTCTCACTGTCCCAATCTCTACGTGACTGTTTCAACAGCAAAATACCAGCCAGAGCTGTGGATTTCGGAGAGATTGGTAAAAAGTTTTTGTCTCATGTATAACTCATGAATACATTCGCACCATTGGCATTACAGTTGAACTCGATTTCTCAGGAAACACTCTACGATGAATGTCCAAGAAACTAGCAGAATGCTAGTTTTGCAGTTAAAAGTGCCCGCCAAGCGTGTTAGAGGCTTTGCTCGCAAAAAAACCTGCTCGCCTGCAAAACCCACTTCCAACAGCTTCGTCCACCCTCCTGTCGTTTTCATTCGTCCGTGTAATGTTCTCTCCTTTCCGATTCTGTTTTTTCTCTTAGTTGCACATATCACAATGTGCTTTGGAGTCCACCTAGTAGAATCCACTGCTGTCGGAAAACGTGAAGATCTTTATTTTGAATGCTGACGGAAATTTTTTCTGTTCTTAGTCACTATCGGTCCGCTTCGTACCTCTAACTTCATATTTGGGTGAGAATGCCGCACCATTTAGTCGTGGGGTGTGCCTCTAACAAGCATCATTGTTCATGCGTCTCTTTACCTTTGCTAGTAGAGCGCTCATATGCTCTGTTGTAACATCCCAAAACAGCGTTCCAATACTTTGGCGAGGGCGTGGCGCGCATGCGCGTCAGATTTTCACATAGATGAGGACGGTTTTGCTGGATTTACAAGGTGTTTTTCATGTTCCAAAATTGTCCATTTACATTATCTGGTCCAGAGAATAGTATATTCCATACCAAAAACGAAATTATTGAACGGATAATGATGGTCTTGAAATATGAATAATAAATTCACCGAGGCACCCGCCCGACGGGTTGTCGCTATTGTCGTGGTTATCGAAAATTTCGGGCGGAATACACACTATTTAGCAAACATGGCAACGGATAGCATCAGCAACTTCAAAAACGCATGCGGTAACGATTTTTTCGAGACTATCTGTGCCGCTGCGTATCAATTTTTACAATTTTTCGAAAGGAAACAGACTATAGATAACATGGGAAAAGTGGAGATGTACAAATCACTCATTCTTTTGGTTCTTCTGTGCGTCAAATTGAAGTGGACCTTAGCTCACTGCGTAGTAATGTTAATTGAATGAGAAGAAGTGCTCAAGTGAAATTTTCTGAGTACATTCACTTTTGTTGGTTGATTATCTTAGCCTAGATCTTATTTTATCGCAAGATCTCAAGTAGATGGTGATGTTCTCACCTGTCCGCGAGTAGAGAACACCAAGACTGGATGGGGAAGGGGTTTTCCTCCAGCCAGTCAAGCCATTTCGGTGTAAAGCAATTATTTGGGAGGATCGGAGCAGGGTTCCAATACGACCACCCTTCTCCCTATCCCTACAACCATCTTCGCTATCATGGATGTTTCTGCAGTATTTGATTTCGAGACCAGTCGACACAAAGCCCATCTAAATCGCCGTTCGCTTAACAAATTGCTAATTCCACTCAACTCCTGAATGCAACCCCCACTTCCCAAATCCACAAATGCGACCCCCTCGTTCGATTAGTGCGAACACACGGTTGACCTTGGATGGAAGTAGGATGAATAATCGTTCAGAAATGACTCAATCTGCTATTATTTCACTGCGTTTTCTATTAATATCTGTTCGCTAGGCTATTTTCAATATGTTTCAGTATTCTGTTTTGTTTCAGGTGGGTGGACACTGCATTCTGGCACGTACTGTTCTGCTTTATACTCGTTGTTATTGTAATTCTTTGGCGTCCATCGGTGAACAATCAGCGCTACGCATTCACCCCTCTTCTAGATGACAGCGAAGATGAGAACGATCAAGGTTGGTTACTTCATCACAGTAACTGTTAAATAGTAATTAGGAATTACCACAACATCCTTAATTTTGGATGAGATCTTCAATGCATCCGCTCCTGGTTTTGAAATGCTAAAGCAGCGTGACTCTGGGAATGGTGCTGATGTTCGTCGTCAGAAGGAGAAGGAACGTGAGGATCATAAACTTCAGGTGAATTTGCAGCCGACATTCTGTCGGGCTTATAAATGTGGGTGTAATTCGCCGTGTTTGTTAATTTGACTGCTATGGAACAGCCGCGGCGCTTTCCAAAATATTTCTGTGGTGATTAAGTGATGATTTGACAGTTTGGCAGCGCTTCATTAGCTGTAATCAGATGTAATTAAAACGGGAATTTTAATTTTTGTGATACACCGTCATGTTTTTTCCTTGAGATTTTAAAAACAGAATTTGCGATGAAAAAGCAACCCATTCCAAATTAAGTTAGGGATAGTGAATGGTACCAGAAAGAAGGGAATCCATGAAAACTTCCCAGAATTTGGGAAATGGGACTCATTCCTTTCCCACTGATCTCGGCATTGATGTGACTGCCATCGTTATGCCACCCTCTTCGATACAACGCTCTCTTTGCTAATTAATCACTCGCTGCGATAGATCTGCGGTGAGTGAATAGGTAGTCGGTGGGCGTGGATCGCCAAGTGCGCCAAGAGTGAGCAATGCTATATCGCCGAGATCAAATCCTTCGCTGTCGATTGCGTGTCAGTCCGCACCCTTAGAAGGACCGCCTCTTTCCCCACTAGGCAATTTCTCCTTCTTCGACCTTCGTTCTTATCGTGTAGTACTATTCTAAATCAATAAGGGACCCTCAGAGCAGTTACTGTTAAACGTTCTTTAGCTGTAAAATAATTTCAGCTTTTTCATCCTTCAGTATCTTTCAGGATGACTTGCGGTGGATAGAAGATCATATTCCATCGTCGCTTGCAGAACACCTTATCATGGATGAGGATGAGGATAAGGAAGCGCGGGAATTGGAAATCAGCAAAATGTTATGAAAGCTTGGAACTGTGGCGACATTCTCATAACGTATTGATTGTGATATCTAACACTGGTGTAGCTATTTACCAACTATTTAATACGAATTCAATTTGGTCATTTCCGATCATCACGTGTTTCGTTTGTTGATGTAAATGTTCCTAGAAATGACCACACCAGTGAATTGTCCAAAATAGAGTTACTTAAGAATTTCTCGGATCAGCACTGCCTGAGGGTTCTCCTCACTGGAAAGGATCTGTAGCGGTAGGCTTAGATCCGATCACTGAATTTCCTGAAAATCTGCGAATCGGTTTTGTGGAACCCAAATGCCGTAGCAATTTATTTCTGTGTTCAGAGAACTGGTGATGTTATTTCGATTCCATGCTTCCATGATGATTATTTTGTTTGCATAGATCTTTTTTATCGATTGTGCCAGTTAGGCGTGTGTGCAAAGTTCCAAGTCTCATTTTTTTCTTCAGTTTAATTACCGAGATGGCAATGATTTGTATTTTTGGTGTCATTGACGCTCTTCAGCATGTCGTGCAAGATCATAATTTAGTTATTAAAGCAAATGCGATAATTCTTTAATAAAGCGGGCTACTTGTTGCTACTACAGCTTTTAACCAGGATTTGTAAAGATGATTGTTTTTTGAAATGAACTACTTTCACTTTCTTCTCGACATCTTGCATTCAGGCAATAGTGTACTAGGTGGATGAAATAGCTTTATTAGAGGCTTACCTCACATAAGTGCATTAGGAAGGTAATTCAAGATACAGCGTCAAATTCTGGAAGGGCGAATTTAGAGGGACGGGTCGCGGTAGGAGTGGAGTGGTAATTTCTTCGAAAATCAGAGAAGAAGTTTTGAAAGGTACGTTAGCGGATAACGAAAGCAAAAGGTGCTATAGAAAACACAGAAGTTTTCAGTAAGGTTGGTCTTGTGCGACAGATATAGCGCCACGAGAAGGAGGGAGGAGGGGAAGCGCGAGAGACATTGTTTGTAAGAGGGCGCAGGCGCCATGTATGCCGCGATTGGCCACTGGCAGCGGTCATAGGGGTGGAGCGAAGGCAGCATCCACTTTACACTTTCTAGTGACGAGAGTACCACCATGCTCATGAATAAGGTTCCTGCAACCCCGCTTAAATAGATTGCTTTTCTGAGGATCCAGTAACGACCAGCGCCCTCAAGCGCTGAGTCCTAACAAGACTGAGAAGGTACCTAGTAGGAGATGCATAGCGTACTCCTCGCGAGCTGGCTTACCATAAAGTGCCTTGTCTACGAGAGTAACGAAGCTGATGGGAGTAGTAAGCGATAGCTGTACAGAGACATATTTAGCGAGTCTGACACATAAACCCGAGGTGAATGAAGCATATGTGCTATCTTAGCACAACAGGGACCGTTTTAGTTGGAGCCTAAAGTGAATTCCGTGGCTTAATATTCGAAATGATTTTGATGGTAGAATATGGCTGTTATTTATGGAAAGAATTCATTCATTCAAACATGATATTTTCAATGATGTGACGCAGTATGGTCCATAAAGTTCATTTCGCTCACTGCTTTCAATATATGTATGATAATTGTCCGACGAGCGGTGACGCGATCGCACAAAAAGTCAAATTCGATCGCTCAGGAGAAAAGAAAGTCGAGGGAACGTATTAACGTGGTTTAGCTTTAAATCTTATTACTTATATTAAACTGCAGAGTACACCATCATATCGTTTCCTTCTCCATACAAAGAGTATGTTGTGGATATTCGAGTAGCAGAGGAAGGGACCGCATCTTGAGGAAGGGTCTTGAAGGTTCTATTGGAATGGGACCTCCGCAACTGTAGCTGCTATGCAATGATAGCCCAAGTACTTCGACGCTCCACACACGGTAATCGTCCGTTAGAATTACCCAACGAAGGTTATAGTGTTCTGTGATTCAAGATAGGAGATCCTATTCTCAAAAGACATGCGAAAATTAGAAGTGGAGAATACATGGGTAAATCGTTTTTTTTCAAAATTTCGAGAAGTTTAAAAAAAGTTTGAGAATTTGAAAAATTTTGCCGTCTCAGCAGTTGCACCGACTCCCATCCCCTGTCCGACGGACTTTTGGAGTTTGGAAGGCGGGTTGCGATGTATGTCAAGAAAAACCAGGCTCAACGTAACTAGGGGCATCATCGACTGCTGGGAGGGTCGTATTGGGGCAAATAAGATGAGGCCCCTCAATTTCGAATATTTCTTCACGATTGATCATGATCTCATGTATCGCATGAGCAGAGGGTAAGGGTATAAAGGTTTTCCAATGAGCCGTAGCCCGGGTGTGCCATCATAATGAGTATATCAAGGTCAGGGGGTCAAACGAGGGAATGTGGGTGAACGGACGAACTTAAGCATAACATTCGACAGTGCTCGAGAAAGTTAGATCATTTTCAACTTTGTTATTAGGTAAGAATTTCTCAATAAAGTTGATACACAAGAGGGGGGGGGTGCGAAAAAAGTACGTTTTGCCCATGTCGCACTTTAGATTATTTTTCGCAGAGATTGTCGTCGTTGACGGAAGTTCCTCAGCAAAATATAATGTCCCTCTATGAGTGCACACGAGCCCTCCTCCATTGCTCTCACCGTCTTCAGAATATGACGTCATCTGACATCGTCGTCGAGCTCAAGGAGACTTACCGTAACTGCTTCAGCCTGACGCTCTTACATAATTTCTTGACTCGATCACTGCTGGATAGTTTTCTAGAGAGATTAGCTTCGACTATGCAAACCCCATCGAAATCCGCTTTTCGGAAAACGTTATAATGGGACACGATCCGTCGAGGAGCCCAATGAGCTCGAGCAGTGCACCATGATTCCGGGGCAGATTTTTCTGATGGCGTCCAGGTAGAAGGCCACTAAAGATTTTCTACAGAATGGAGTCTTCAATTCTAGGTTGGGAGCATTCGATTTGAATTGAGCAAAGTGCGATTAAGTCGATTTGATGGTGACGACAAAATGTTTTTTCTTTCTCCCACCCCTGTATGCACAGAAGAAGCGACCACTTGATACTGCAGGTATCGCTGAAATTTAGAGCATTTTTAGCTAAGCAATGAACTATGACAGGCTGATGATGTTCGGATCGTGTTTTAGCCGTGCACTAAAGTTCAGTGTCAAGTATCTGGTTTCAGGAAAACTAGATTAGACGGACTGGAAGGAGATAAGCACAGTGTGAACGACCGTCGAGCATTACCACGACAGGGTCATGTTTAGCCCTGTGGGATGGGGATCGAAATGGGTAGAATTGGCAGCGTGTTTTTGGAATGAGGAGTGATAATAGGTTTCACTGAGATTGCAGGGACTTTTGGGGAGAATCACTGATTTTTCTGGAGAATTTTCACGGAATTTGCTAAATCTTGGAAAGTTAGTGAATTTTTGGAATTCTCCTGAAGTGAGTGCGCTCACGTCATTGCTGAGGGGAAGGGTATCAAGTGAGTGATCACTTACAACCCTTGGCACTAAACCTTAGAGAGGAAGGATCTGTGGAAGGATGTGAGCAATTAGTATTTTCCCTGACCCTTCTTATTATCCCTGGGCTTAGTCTAGTGTCACTTAGCATAGACCCTGTTTTGAATGCTCCCCCTAAGGACATGAGTGCCAAAGTCACGTATAATTTTGAGAGGGTAGGAGTAGAACCTGAAGGCAGAGGTGAGTTGTGGGGCTACAACTGGGAGAGTGGCCGCATTAACCTTGGGAGAGGGTCGAATTTCGTCGGGAGCCGTGCAGTTCTCTTCCTGATGCCAAGCCACCAAAGCTGCGCGGTGACTGAAGCCTAAGGTTAGGAGGCTCAGGCCCAGGCTTAGGCTTATGCTCGTGCACTGACTTACGCTAAAGCCTGTGGTTAGACTTACCAGCGAGATCTCTCAGGAACGCAGCTTTCTCCAAACGGTTTTTTACTGATATAGGGGTGCGTGCATGGATTTCACAGCTGTAGTTCATTTTTCCTGAGCTGCTCTTCGAATGCCCGGAGAGGGGATCAAAAGCTCAAGCGTCACACCTTTCTGGCATACGTTTCAGGTAAAAACCCACTCATATGGGTACTAATGGTCCTGACTGTAATATGAGATCCATCACTAGCCGCGGGTACCACTTTGCGACATCATACAGCGCCAGTCGAAAATGCAAAAAAATCATCACCATGAAAATTCCAACCACGGACTACTTCATCACCCCCTTTTTGGCGTTCAGAGGACCGCTCAGGAAAAATAAACTACAGCTCTGTCTTCCACGCACGTACCCTTATATCATGCAAGAAACGGTTCCGGGAAGCTGGGCATTTCTTGAGAGACTTTCCTCGTTGTGCCCAGTCCTAGGCTTACTACAAGCAAACAGAGTTGTCTTTTTTCTGAGGTGACCGGACCTCAGAAGGAGAACGGCAACGCACCCGATTTCTTCGACACGTGACTTAGCCTGGTTTCGCAGGTTAGAATGCCTCCACCCACGAACGGTGCAGTTACTTCAAAGTAAACATTGTTCTTGGGGTCTTTTCCAGTCAGGGGAGGGCATCATGATGCAGTTTCTCGGCGAACTAAGGTAAACTCGAACATTTTAGTTTCACACGTATGTCAAGTGACTGCCCCCACCCCGCACCCCCCCCCTAGATTGCCTTCATCCCCCCTGGCTCGGGTTTACCGTAGCTTTCTGGAAAAACTGCATCATAATGCCCGTAACTGGAATAGATCCTTGTCCAGTAATTTTAATTTACCACAAAACACTCAAAGAATGTGACAGTTACAACTTCGAAACTGAAAAAGTAATTGTAAAAAAATTCTTTAGGTTGCCAATGACCGGGAAAAAAGCATTCTCGTCCCGAACGTTCTGTGCACAACGCTGAGAAAGCCATGAAGTGGCTCACATTAGGCCCTTGGCTGGCGACGAGGGAACGGATCTGCACTTTGCATAAATCCGCAAGTTCATCGAAGGCGGTCGTCGGTGGCAGCACGTTGACGATGTGGGCGGGAAGTAAAACGAGCCGCATCGCGTGCTTCACACGCGACGCGTTTCGTCGCACTCAGCTGATTGCTGTCATGGAGGAAGAGATGTGCTCGCTCGTGTACAAACTCGAGCAGAAGTACCTGGACGATGACGACGCCTACATGGATCAAGATCTTGTGCTCACTAACTTTGTAAGTTCTACTGATGCTTTCCGGATGTGTATCAGTGAACTTCATCGCGTAAAATCAATTTTATTGGCATAGAAAACAGCTGATCAGTTCCTTTTCGTGCCTTTCAGTCTTCATTTTCTTCATATTTGATCCTCTGAAAAATTTGGAATATTCTGTGCTCTTTACTGGATATTTAATTGCCACTAAGGCTGTGGCGCTTGCACTACAGCGGCGCACCTATCAGCTGCAGTCATCATGCGTGACTTGATTGTTGCTAATTAGTCTTCCGGCTAGACTGATGTATTTGATCCGTACTTTAGATAAAGCTCAAGAACCTGTTTATGGCTGAAATGCTCACTGGTCACACTTAGGCCCGTTCTAGCAGCTCTAAGCAAGCATAATGTGATCCAGACACAGTCACACGTGACTGCGTGTTGACATCGTTTTTATTGAGGAAAATCTCTTCAGACTGGGAGCTCACCATGTAAGATGGCCAGTAAACGTGCTCTCGAATTGGTCGTGCTGAACAATGCCAATATTTCACATTTGGGCGATGTCACACAGGTGTCGACACTCATGCAGCATGTCGCTGAGGTACAACAAATTCTGCACTTCCTGATCTTTCAAATCTTTTTTCGATCTACGATCGATATTTTCGTTTGATCACCTTTATTCCTGTGTATTTTTATAATTTTTTCAAGGCCGATCTTGCCTGGAATAGGATACGATGGGATTGTGTGGTGGCTTTGCTTAAACACCTACCACGGCTGCGTACACTAAACCTCAGTTATAACCCGTTGGATGATGAGGTGAATATGCAAATTATTCTTTGACCTCATGAATTTTCTTTTCTCTCTCTTCCTCTCTCTCTACAGCTATTGTGCCCGGCGAGTCATATCGTTTCCTGGCTTTCTATTGGGTGTTTAATTATCCAGTTGCATTTGTGTGCCAGAATATTCAGCTACGTTTGGTAATGGATTCCGTGGTGGTCCGGCCTCATTTCAGGATTTAATATCGGTTGAATTCAGTTGTAAGGTCTGTCTGGGGGGGGGGGTGCAGAGCGCAGAGAGCACTTAAAACCACGATAAGCATCAGATTATAGTCATTCAAAACGAGTAATACTCGCATGGTTCCCTTTTGCTGGGCCAATGGTTAATTTACCCTGGAGCTTTCTCCACCTACAAAGGCAGGGATTACTGTAAGCGATGCGAACTGCTGGTCAAGCGCTCCTTTTGTTCGGATAAACGACGCTCATGGCCTTAGGGGAGGGGGTCCCAAACCGGGTCGGTGGTACGTGTTATAAGGACTGAGCCCAGGAGAAGGGAGATGTCAGGGAGAACACAAATTGCTTAAATCTTCCCAAAGAATCCTTTCCCCTCTCTAAAACGTAGTCCCAGGTGCTGTAAGTGGTTCACTCACTTGAATCCCCTTTCCCCCACCCCCCCCCGCTCCCTAATATGTAGACTCCAGTAATATCTATGCACAGCTTAGTTGATAGAAGTAGTGGTGAAATAATAGGACGTAGATCCTCTAAGGCTCTGAAACAGAAACTTGGAGGGTTCAAATACTATGCTGTTTCGCTCACTATAGGGTAAACTTAGTATGGGGAGGGGGGTCAAGGGCAGAGTTTCAAACAGAATATGGTCGCAAGGGCTAGGGGTTGGCGTGAAAAACCGCTCCGCCACTCCCCAAAAGGCCAAGGAAGAAGGGTTTTTGAAAAATTGAATGCAGAGGTGAATGCGGAGGACCGAACATATTAAATTACGGCTTCCCGTAAAGCGCCATGTAGTGCTTCATAACAAGTATTGCACTCAAGCTGAAGTATAGCACTCTATGTCAGATGCCGTCTAAATGTGCCGCTATCTGTCACCATATGGGCCTTTGGTGGGGCATTCTCTATTGCCACGAATGAAAACATACGGAGGAGTCGATGAAATGATAAATCAAATCGGGGCGCTATCGCAAGATACGTGGCATTGTGGTGGCAATGCGCTTAAAACATCTTATTCATGATACGAACAAGGCTAAGCCTTGGGCGCAGAGGAGAGACTCCAAGATAAATGGTCAACTTTCATCTCCCTTGAAGTTTCTGACCCCTCCTAGGCTTTTTCCGGAGGATGCCCCCGTATCTTGCGATAGCGGCCGGCTTGGCTCAGAATACCGCTGTGAATGGAGTTCTTGCAGCTTGTTGTGGTTAGCTAAGGGCAAGCATGAGTTCTGCCAGCTTTGAAGGGCACCATAACATATTCAAAGCCAGTTTCGTTTTTCAATAGCGCTGGCCTCACTCTGAATGTTCTAGTCGTGGGATTTTTTTTGTTGTTGTTTCAGATTGTCGTAGACCTGCCGCCGGCTCCACTATTACACACACTGATTTTGAATGGAACAAATCTTTCACTCGATTCACTGTCAGTAATTCTGAAAAACACGCCCTCATTACAAGAATTACATCTGTCAGACAATAAACTTGATCTTTCGTCTGATGACATGTCACCGATGAACGAGACGGTGAAGACAATCCACTTGAACAGGTACGACCTCATACCGGTTCGTTACACACTTCCGTCCTTCGGTTTTTACTCAGCTGTTTTTCCGCCATCTAATTTCTGTTACACTTGGCTGGGAGCGTGCTAGAGGGAAATCTCTTTCAGATTTCGCCAATCATAAGACATGTCTGACAGATAGCGCGAATTTTTGCTGTGTGTTGTTGCAGGTGTCGTATTGATGATTGGGGTCTAATCGTTCGTCTGATGCATCGATTTCCCAGTCGTAAGACGGTGTTTCTTTGTGAGAATCCGATTAAAAAAGTCGCCCATCAGCCGTCCAACGATGAACTGACGACACTGGAATCGTTGAATCTCGCCAAGGTAAATACACAACATTTCTGTTTGCTCAGAAACATCGCATATCACGAAGAAATTGTGGGAACGATCCGGTACAAAACAAATGGCCTGATCTTTGATCATTAGAAAGATTTATGAGCTGCATTGTGGTCGATCACTTTTGCGACGTGGTTGTGAGGTACACCCTGAAGTTTTGACGTTTTCGTTTCTAACGAGGAAGGTGTTCCAGATCATGGCCCGCTTTTTTCTTGCATGCTATAGGGGCACATGCGTAGACTACAGAAATGTGGTTTCTTTTTCCTGAGCGGCCCTTTGAATGCCAAGAAGGGGTACGAAAAACAAGCGCGGCACCTTTTGACATCAGGTTTTTGGCAAAAACCGTCTCATATGGTTTACTGATGGTCAAGATGGTAATATGACATTTATGATTAACTACGCATTTTTGATTTTGCGACACCATGCAAACACTTGTCGAAAATGCAAAAATTTGTCGTCACAGGAGATTGAACCATGGACCATCCTTTCATCCGTTTTTTGGCATTTGGAAGGCCGCTCAGGAAAATTGAAGCATGGTTCTATGTTTCATGCACTTGTCCCAAAATAATGCAAAAAAGCATTTCGAGAAACTGGGAATGACCTGGAGGACGTTGACGACAACTATTGTGGGCGCACCTATCAATATTTCTTTCTCCAATATTTCATAAGTAATTGTAACACAGTAATAATTCCATTACTGGTTGTAACGGTTATTTTTTGATTCCGATAATAAATATGGACAGTTTTGGGACATAAAAATGCAGGCGCAAATTAAGCAAAACGAGGCTCCTTCGTGTGAAAATGCGAGACATATGTGTACCGCGCTGTCGATAAAGTGTTAGTTGGCAAAAACGGCTTGATTTCCCGAATGGATAAGAAATAGGGTCAAATCAGCGAAAATATTTTCTTTACTATCCACGTCAGTAGGGCGGAAGTGGTATAGTAGCAGGTGTCGCTGCTACCACGTGTGCGCTTCAGAGATCAAGTCCTGGTGCGTACGTCGTTCGGGCCAACACAATGCCCCATACATCCCGGGGCGCTTATCTGACGATCCCCGACGAATTTCTACCAAATAGGCCAAATCGCGTTCAAATTGCCATTACGATTTTGATGGTAGTAGAATGCGAGGCGTATCCCAAAATGGGAATGATCAACGCCGATTGCTCGATCTTTTTGCTTTATTGCGTCAGTATATGACCGTTGTCCAGTTTGCAGATTCACATACATTTCTGTCTGCTCTCTGCCGTTTTCCGAGTTCCGACAGAGTTTCATTTTCTAGCGTTCTTATTGTCTCCAGTTTTCGCAAATCCAGCTTTTCCACTGAATTTTTGAGTATTTTGGGAGGGGCTACTTGAACAACTTTTTTGCTAATGGAGAGATATGAAAGTATTTCAAATTCGTCTTGAGCATGACCTGCACCTTGTTTGTCAAGGCTGTCAGCCAGCGTCATCATTAAGATATCACTTATCAGTTCCGCCAGATTGTCTCAGACGCAAAGTAAATAAACCAACGACAAATATTCAATTTCAGACGGAAATCTCCGACTGGGACAGCATTGACAATCTGGATAGGTTGCCATCTCTTACGGATCTACGAGTTCTTGCCATACCATTGCTGGAATCGCTGACGGAAGAGGAACGAACCCATCTGGTCATTGCCCGAGTTCGTAATCTTCGCGTACTGAACGGCTCGATCATTACACCCGAGCAACGGGAGCAATCCGAACGTTACTTTATTCGTTATTATCAGGTTTGTCTTTTGTTTGCGCTCGGCTCGTCCAGATGGCCTTTGTCGGCATCTTTTGACGCAGCAGGAAAGCCGCCCGTCGTCATTCTACACCCATTACAGGATCGAGACGATAAACCGCACCATTACAAGCGTCTCATAGAAAAACATGGCCATGTCGAACGACTGGCTAAAGTTGATCTTACACCTAAATCGACTGCTCATGTACAGGTTCTGTGTGAGGAGACCAACTACCAGGCAAAACTCCGTATCAATCTCAACAAAAGCGTCGGACAACTGATGAAGTGAGTTATGCTGTTTCTGAGCCTGGCATACGGTAGGAATTCATAGGTTCGTTATATAAGGGATAAAAGGGGGTGGGAACGTTCAATGAAAGTGAAGGAAGCGGTGGCGGATGCAGGAACGGCGAAAACATGCATGCATTATCAAGAAAGGCCGCTCAGGAAGATTCATGTGACAAAATGCAAAGAGCAATTGTCGTACACCACTTTGGAAGAGATGAGCTATCCCTAAGGGTCCTCTGTTCTCTCTTGTCGGGGGTTGCTTGTGATAAACGGTACTTCTACCGGAATATTGAACATGACTATTAAAAATGGAAGCGGTCTGTACGCCCGCCGTAAATATGCTGACTTATTCATTATTGGTGTAAGTCATAATGGGGTGTGCTAATGTTACTTATTGTTCTTGACGTTCTAGTCTGAACCCAATTATCCGATGCGAACGCGCAGCTACCAGCAACCGGTTGACCCAGTTTGACCCGCAGGGAGCGAACATGCACCTGACTGCACTAATTGCAAAGCGTTTAATTGCTTCTGTCAGCGCTGTTCTACTTCTTTTCATTTTTTTGGGAACAGTGAGTGGGAGAGCAAGAAGGGATGAAGTAGTGAGAGCGGAAGAGAGTGTAAAGAAATCGTACGGTATAGAAAGATATCTTGAAGGCATGCCCCTGGATCAAGCTGGTGTAGTTTTTGCACTCAATACGAACGTATTGGTGCGAAATGGGCCAGCAATAAGAGGAAAAGGAAAAGGATTCGTCGAAAACGCTTAGCTTAGGTACTTGCTACCTCAGTATGTTGTTGCGGTAAGGTAATGAGAGACTTAGCGCATAAAGGAGAGTATGGGGCGAGAGATCGCAGCAGATAAGAGGGCGCCAGACATTACCCTGAAAACATTGCAGCTGCCGCAGATCACTTTGCAAAAGCTTAGCGCTCTTTGGGTAATTCATGGGCGATTTCCTTGCACGGTAGTGCCACGTCTGTCTGTTTTCTAGAGGCCTTCCTCACAGACCGAAGGGATTTATCAAAGCGACTTATGGCTGGGCTGTGCCGTTAAGTTAGATGCTGGATATGAAGGCTAGTGCTGAGTACCTCATTAGAGGGAAGATCTGTAGACTACTCAGAAACTTTCTTATGCGATTTTCCTGCAAAATATTCTCGTACATGGTTGAGTAAAGTCAAGTCTATGTTTTACAGATCGCTGGAGAAGCAGTGTGGCATACCGTATTCACGGCTACGAATGTTTCTCACTACGAAAGATGGCTGGGTTGAGGAGTTCCGATATCCGGGCATGTCATTGCACAGTTATCGTATTGAAGACGATGACGTTCTCAATTTGCAGGTACGTCTCGTCCCGTCTTTGTCACGATGGTCCGATTACGCTTTCGAGAGATCGCAGCGGTCTTCGGCAAATATTGTTCAGATTGCGTGTATGTATAGGCCAACATTAGAGAAGCGATGTGAAGCGATACAAGCGCAATGCTTTCGAGTGCCATTCACCTCGTCTCGGGACTTGAGACTTGTCGAGGACAAATCGAGCGTTTTTCGCAAGGGTGTGCCTCGCGGAGAATATTTTGCGCTCCCGTCCCTGCGCTTCCCTCATTTGCACCAATTTGTTGGCCACTCTAGCCACTCAAGTGTGTTTTGGCGCGGCGGGCGGATATACGCAGAGGGCATGTGTGTATGTGACTTGTTGCGTCGGCTATGGCTTTTATGATGGTGGCCATTAAGTATGCCATGAACGGACATGTTGCACGGGTAAGCCGTCCAATCCACCTGCCTATGCCCTTTGGAACCGGTCCCGTCTCTCGATATTTTAGGACAGACACCGCCGTCCACGCAGTGTCCGCTGGCGCGCCAAGTGCGCTGTTTCTGGCTTCTAAAAAACCTGTTGTGGCTCTCGGGGCAAATATTATTGGACGCTTCTGGATTTATTGGCCTCATTCGAGAGCGCAGAATTTAATAATAGGGACGCATCTCGTAAGGAGTGCTGGATTTCAGCTCGGCTAGTAATATTCTCTGTTCTATCTGAATGACATTCAGTATTGTACATAATTTCCGCAACACTAAGAGGATTACGAAAACACAACGAAAAGAAACTTCGAATCGATACCAGTAACATAACAAGTAATCTATTTACTATTTGGTCTTCTCTTCTACACATATGGTTCCATTATAAAATGAAGTGTATCTGCTTCTTGGCCAGACACCAGATGTACTAAAAGCGTCCGCAGGAGGGATAAGTTCACGCATGAGAGCCATGAGGATGAGGAGACGGAGAGGGTGTAGGGAATGAATCTCGGCGCTGTGAAATAGATGGGCGAACCCAGAACGCCGAGAGTGTAAAACAAAACAAATGAGGAGCGTAGGAAAGCTTCCCGTCATTCAGCATTGTCATTATTTATGTCAATTTCGTATGCAGGCGAGCGTGGACGTATACTGATGAGCCTACGAGTAGATTCACACGATATACAGAAACTTGTCGTCCTAGTTAGATCCCCACTACCGTGAAAGGCCGTCTCCCTCAGTTTAGCTCCATAATTTTCCAAAAAATTGTTGCACGAGCTTTCATTCAAGGGTGAAATGCTGTTTGGGATCACTCCCTGTTATCTTACTCGTATTACTAGAGAGCTCGCTAAACTAACAAAAAGAGAATAGGTAAAAGGCTCATTTTAGCACAGTGAAGACAGCCCGTTGTGAGTGTTTCTCGGGGTCTTTGAAATGCTTCTTCAAAACTAACGCCTCTCCCCACGCCCTCCTAAGAATTTTGTTATGGTAATGAATTTACCCCTTTGATGACCGCGCGCTCTTAACTCTGGCGCGTGGGACCTCGTGTTTTGCGTTTCGCGTGATATGGGGCCGTAACCCCAGTACGGGTGTTTTTTTTTCTTTTTGCGTTAACAGCAGTTTCTTGACCATCCCGTGTGTGAATTCCCGATAGGGGTCCCTTACCAATTGCTTGGAGGCTTGAAACATTATCAAAGTAGCGGTTGTCCAGAAATCTTCTGCCGTGGCCCCGCGGCGGGTCATGCAATCTCAAGTAGCCGATTTGTTGTGGCTCTCCGGTGGGCCATACGGTCGTCAATAGGTTAACATGTACTGGACCTGATAATGTAGACGGACTTCTTCTCAACATGAAAACCGAGTAAAACGATGCCCATCTGTGTGAAAAAGCGACGCGCATGCGCGTCATGCTGACTTCAATGTGTTAAGTTCACGTTTGGTAAGTAATGGTGTACGACCTACATCCCATACAGCCCTCTCACAACCTAGGCAATTTTTGGCACCTGGCCATCCACCCTGGATGTCTCCACCTAGTACCTCAGGCCTAGGAAAATGTCCATTCCCGTGGTTCACGATCATTTTTTGGCCAGTGCACGTTGAATTGTGAAAGCACCTCAGGAGTACTTACTTACTACACTGTGCTTATCAGAAGTACACTGCTCTGCAAACCAATGGATGGAACAGATAAAGTAACATATCTTCTTACAACTATGTAGTCCTACAACGGCTCTTGTTACGTGCTTTTTGTACTGTACTGTGTTAAAACTTTCTGTGTTTGTGTTTAAGTTCCATCGAACTGTTTTACTTGACAGTAACACATCATAGAAAAGTTACGTTCTTCCTAAGGTTTTGCTCATCAGTGGATATTTCAAATGGTTCGATTCTGTGCCAGAGCGCTCCTTTCCTTATTCTTATTATAGAAAAGCATAGTAGAGTGTCCTTTCCTATCAAACCCATTTTCACCCCTACAAGCATGGCAGTAAAACGGAAATAATACTAGTGTATTGTTCAAGCTCTTTTCTGCTCGTTTTTCAAGGCATAAGAAATTGTCCACATCTCAGTGCAGGTTTTCCCTTTGGAGTGGATTTTCACTTGAAAAACGACCTTGAAATCTTCTTGTTACAGTAACACGTAAAGTTTTCAATGCAAAAACGGGTCATAGTTTCTCTGCGCGTAAATCTGTTTTCGAAAGCTTGCCCTATTCTATTCATATGTTCGTTTCGCTGGAAACTTGTGTAGAGAACTCGTTAGCTAGCTTTTCTGGTGAGTGCAACGGCGAGTATTCCAGCGTGAATCTTCTTAGCCCATCGACGGCCTTGTGACTCATGGGGGAGCCCCGCGTTCAGAGAAGTGTGGAACGTGTTTGCAGATAGTGCACAAAGATTCGAAATATGATTACACAAAAAACTTGCGAGCTCAAGTGGGCATTTTCACTATTTGTTGCGGGTGCGGTCCAGCACCTCTAGCCCATTTCTTTTTGTAGGACCGAGACGAGCGCTTTGACTATAAGTTCTGAGCTTACTGAACAGGCGGTAATAATGAATGGGAGCAGCAGCTTGCTCTTCACTAGCTTCTACATCAGAATGGGTGCCATAGCAGCAGAACACCCAGTGACGCTGGATTCTCGTAACCATGATCAACCGCCACAATATCAAGAATTCTGAAATTGGGACCATCTTTCCTTCTTGGAAGGCACGCTTCATACGATCCCCTTCCCTCCCACTTTGATGTTCGGTGGTTGTCATAATGTACTTAAAGGCAAGGTCCGGACACTGTCTCACTGAAGTAGGTCTCGTGGATCGAGGTGTGCGGTCCGCCACTGCAAAGATCGCGCCACCTTCCTACGTCAAAACACGATACTAAGCCACTACACGCTAAGGACTTTGATCAAACCCCACCCAAGATAATCACGACCCGCCCACCGTTTGATATCTTATCCTCGTCGCAATGTGATCTGCTATGCTCTCTCACTCTTCAGACTTCTTTACCCTCTCCGCCACTCATATTATCTCTCAGATTCCTGCCTATTAGACTTCTCCGCAGGTAAAGCAGGAAGGCTCGTGCTTCCTGGTTCTTGACGATTTTTTCCCTTTTTCTTCATTTGCATTCCACTTTGCATTACTACTTCCATATTTGTGTGCTACTACCTCATAAATTTGATCCTTATGCTCGCTTTAAGTCTGACATTACTTGACGCGCCCCCATAATTCTTTCGCTCGATGAAGAAAAAACCCTCCCCCGGCGCGACCCTAGAATTCTAAGCATGTCGTCACCCCATCGAAAAAAAAATCTACAATGCGACCACCTATTTGTGACTTTCCCACGGACAGTTGACTACATAAAGTGCCGGTCGTGGCCATTCTTCGAATGTGATACGAGCTACCTTTTTTCTATTTTTTCTACCCTACTAATCGTACCAGGGGATATGAAGCTTTCCTTTTGGTTTGTTGTAATGTTCTAAGAAGGAGGTCTCCTTTTGATATTTTGAATTATTCACAAAATTAACGACTGCTTCACCCTTTCTTTGTCTCAGCTTCACAGCTAATCCCAGCTTCACAGCCAATCCCAGCTTTCAGTGCTACTTTCGTGAGGCAATGGCGTAGATTTGAAACAAGCCTAGAACTCAGCTGGTCCTATATTTGTTTGTTTTCATGATGTTAATGACTTCGCAACGACATTGATATTGTTGTTTGTATAATATGAGTAATCGATATCAAATGGTCAGGTGTTGGGTTTCAATGTCAACCAGGTGTCAAGCACAAAGAGAAAATTCTGCTTGCTTTCAGTCGAAGATTGTCTCCACACGTCGCCGACCATTACACAAGACTGGCACATGAAATGATATGCGAGGGTATGTGGAACATGATAACGAGGAAATAAATTTCAAGGTCATCCACATCATCATGATCATCAGCTGATAGTCATCCCTGAACCAATCAATATTTTCATTGCCTCAAATTTTCCGTTCTTTCAGGGATTTGTACAGATTTTGTTGTGTATCATTGCAGTGTCTCTAGTGCTTCTAGTTCTGTTCACATATTTCGCCATAGGTCGTCACCGTAGTTGAACGACGACGAATTGTTAGCCTCGAACAGCCTTGTCTACTCTACTTTTTTAGTATAGAGAACCAGTCTGTGATGTGATAGTAAGTCTAGTGTCTTTCTTTTCAATCATCCAATGTTTTCTACTTGTAAGTACTGGTTTTGATGTGACATTTCAGTGAATATTGTCACACAAGGTCATTTCCTGATCTTTTGTACAGAAATAGCATGCAGAGTACATAACTGAGCTGGATGTAGTGTTTCATTGTAATTTTGTACATAAATTTATTTTTGGACGCATCTGCAACTTGTTACGCCAGGATTTGATTTACCCGGTATTCTGTTCATTATCATTTTTTTTACTCTCGTCGTTATTTAACGTGTATATATGACCAAATTCATGGAGAAAATTTGTACAGTCAAGATTTGTGCGAACATTTGATAAATACATTGAAATATGGTTTACATTGAATATTTTCATCTCATGGGCAGGGTGAAGGGAAGTGATGTCTTCAATAACACCTCAGGGATTCGCCATGCATTTACGTTTCAGTTGTAGAAAGGGAGGCATTAGATTAAAACTCTACTTCTACCTGAGCACCAACTTTCTGACAAGTAATTTGTTGGAACGTTCCCATCTGCGGATAAGGAATTGGTTCTGCAATCAGGGAGGTAAGGGCACTATCGCCGCTCGAAAGTACGTGACAGAGTCAATTGAGGCTTATAAGTTTCTGGTTCCACGATCACGGAGGTAAGGCCAGTATCCGGCTCGAAAGTACGAGACAGATTCGATTGAGGCTTATGAGTTTCGGCGTCGGCTGCTCATCATTGCACGTGGTGGTGTCTGCGTCTCGCTTGCCCCCATACTCTCTCTTGCCACCCTTTGTTTTTTTTTAAGCACACGCGCTCACAGCTTGTACAGTGGAGTAATTTCTTTCAGTGTTTCGAGCTTTTCCTTTCTTCCTTCTCTATCAAAGATCCACTCCGCATCTCTATTTTCTTTAGACGAGTGGAGCGTTGCTTGGCACAGGTAGGGTTAGATCCTCAGCTATGCTATCGGCTAGTGGATCCCTTGTCACACCACCATCTCGACGAAAATGGGTTTTATCCAAGCACAACACCCATAACAAGAAAACGATTTAGGAAGTATTCTGTCGTTCTAACGATCAATATGCATTGTTAGCGAAGGCATTGTTGCACTGAGTGCAAATGGTCAGCGAGGCGCATTCATGCAGCAAACAACGTTCACAATGGCTGCTCTCGTTGGCCGATTCTGCAGCTATTCTATGAATGAGAAATGTTTTTCAGGAACAACTGAGTTTCGAGCAGCGAACTGAGCCATTGAAAGTGCAAATGACAATTCGTGTGCACTACAGCGCTATTTAGGAAGTACATCAAACATGTAATTACTTCCCAACGCTTTTTGAGAAATCGATTTCCATGGTAACGAAACATTCCAGGCAAGAGGCGATTACGCAGAAATCCCTCTATGAACTGCTAAGTACAGGCGACGGACAGCCACGTCAAGGAGGGGAGCGGTAAACAGCGAAAGAACGATGCAAGTACCGGGGTTTGAAGTATCTGTCAATCCTATCCGAAATTTCTGAAAGAAAAAACTGGGGGCTTCTTACCGGTTTACGGAAAGGCAAACCATCGGAAACCCGATCAGAAAATCAGAAAAGGTAGATCGCCTGTGGGCAGGGAGGAGGAAAAAACCAGAAACACCCCTGAACTCGAGAAATGAGACCCCTTTTTTGTTCCTCGATTCTTGCATTGATGCGGCTATCGCGGTGCTGCGCTCTTCGTTGCTAATACCATCTCAGGCAAGGGGGCACCTAGTGGTAACGTGGGCGTGTCGCGGCGCTAGCGGCGCGGAGACGGTCGCCGAGAGCAACCGTAAGGGTGTGGTACGAGCAACCGTAAGGGTGTGGTACGATGCGCATTTCGCAGCGAGAGCCAAAATGCGCATCGTACCACACCCTTACGAGAGCCGCCTGTCTTCTAACTAGGTAGATTTCCTGTTTTTCAACCTCCTACCTTATCGTGGTGATTCTCATTCAACCCGCTGGGCCACTTCGAGAGACTTCTTCATCGAGTGGAGCGGTCACAGAAGTGGCCGTGCAAAAATTAAGCACTTAAAGTGAAAGTTACCTCTACTGGAATTTTCTTGATGGTTTGGTGCTGCTTTTAAGCTGTTCTGACTAGATTTGAAAAAAAAACTTCACGCTTCGATTGAAGTTCCCACTATTATCAATAGGGTGAGCAAATTCGCTCTCAGAAGCCCTCGCTTGATTTGGAGAAGATAGTGGACAGCGTGGCTTCTTTCACGAAGTTATTCAGATGTCCTACAGCGCTCACTCTGATTGTTTTGTAACTTTCGTTACCTTTGAAGAAAGTAGCTGTAAGTAAGCAACTAAGTATAAGAAAGAAGCAAACATGAGTTTGTTACTGTCACATCTTTCGCAGCTGCGTACCCCGGCTGTTACTGAGTCATAGTACCAAATTCTTCGCTCTCTTCTGAATTCACTTGGACAAGTTAACATTTTTCCCTTGGTCCTGTTTAATTGCAGACTCATCATGTGGCATGAACATCAAAGCACAAAAGGGTTGTGATAGGCGTCGTCGCGGAAACACGAGTTTGTTTACTTGCGAAAACAAAAGGACAGCTGGCGGTCTATCAGCGAATTTCGCGTAGACTTACTGAATCTTCACAACGTCCCTCCCTTCAGGACAGCCCTAATTCCATTCGAAGTTTTTTTTTTTCGATTTGGGCGACCGGAAGGTAGCAAAAAGTGCTCAAGCCAATGAGATCCGCAAAATTGCAAGAGGATATTTGTGATCGTAGCTGGAAGAAGTAGTAGAATTACTCAAACCCAACAGCAACTATTATATTACGTTACCTCATTCAAATATGTGGGGACATTTAGAGAAATGGTGGGAAAAGTAAGGAAGCTAGAGCCTAGAGCTAGAACTGGTTTTGTTTTGGGGATAGCACACCGTGGTACCATATCCGCCAATTTATTAGCTTGTCCCATAATTAGTGAATCACTTTACATTTATTGCTATAAAAATCCCGAGAAGAAACCTAAATGCGTGAAACATGTTTCGCGAAGTAACACCCACATCACCCTACCTGAGCATTTGGTCAGCCCATTTACACGCTTCTTTACATGGCTATTACATCAATTTTTCCAGAACCTATTTTTTAGCTTCCCTCTTCATCACTTCTGGTTAGGATCTTTCAAACACCAAACAACATGGTGGATCAACCAACAGATAGGCGAGGGCACGCTCCCTCAATCCACAGTGCACCCGTGGTTCATTCTACTCTGGGATAGGCTTTTTAATTGAAGATAACCCACAGTCCAACTACCCCTAGACCGGCAATCTCATTGCTCTACCCGGCGCCACTAAGATTGGATTCGGAGGAACTGGTCACCATTCACCAGATCGTGTCCAACTTGTTAGGGTGGTGGAATGCAGGCAACTCCGTAGAGTACTGAGGATTTAAAAATATGAAATTTGTTTCTTCCATGCTCTGAGCCCGAATCAGCTACAAACACGATTTGACATCTTCATGTTCCTTATGATCTCTCTTAGTTCCTCACATCGACCATCCCACATATTCACTATGGTTGTGGACAAAGTGGAGTGTGCTATCAATTCCACAAGGAACGATAGCCTAGCTTGAACGATACGGGAGCTGACAGCACAAGCCAAACCTCCTCTAAGTCCGCATCTTCCGAGATACTGGTGAGACACGAGAAGGACCTTGCGCTTAGAGCCGCCGCACAGTAATCCAGGGACAGTAAAGAAGGCAAACGCAGCGTAAAACGGCGCTTTCATTTTGAAAGCGAAGCTCTAAATTTTTTTCAGAGGTCGTTCGACCCCACCTTACGGCGAATATTAATAAAAAATTGGAGACTCCCAGGCTAGCAGTTCTTGCATCTCCGCCGTGTAGCCCTATCATCGTACCAACCAAAGAGAATCCAGTCTGAGCTCTAGCGCTCTTTTCCAGGAAGAATTTCTGAGGGAAGTGAGACGACCTCAAAGCCGACTTCCGGTCTTTCTTCGTTTGAGAGCTCCTGCAATTTCAGGGGAAGGACAGCGAGTGAGATCCTATCTATCAGAAATGCATTGTAGATGACAGAGGTGTATATTTGGATAAGCCAGGACTTCGAATAAAAGAGTAAAAAATTTCAAGTAAAAAAACCCGAAGTGATTCGCTCTTCACTAATTATGGGATAACCTAATAATTTACATATCCGCGAAAGAAGACATTTGGAAACCCGAAAGAGCTCATAATGGCTAAAATCAAAGCGAAATTCTCAATTGAGGCGTTCTGGTCCAACTTATGCGTGATACAGCGTACTTGAAGTGCGGTTTTGAAGATTTGGGGTGAGTGCTCAAAAAAGGAGGAACGGATGCGAGTCGTGGTTGAGGAGGCGCTCATATTGTCCACCCTGCCCAAGAAAAACAGGCGGGTGAAGTCAAATATCGAATGGAAGAGCATGGATGGTGGACATTTGCCTTGATAGCCCGTTAGACCTGCACTCGCTGGCTTCCCTTGTCCGCAGGGTCAACCGTCCGTTGGACAAAGTCCAACGAGGGGGGTCGTATTCGGCCGACCGAAAAGGGGGGGGTCGTATTCGCAAAGCTCAGCGTCGCAATACGTAGGTAAGACATTCGAGTGTTTCTTCTACTCTTAACCACAAACGAGTGCATGGCGCACCTCAAAGCAGACGAGTGCTGCGGTAGTGTCCATAACAGACTGTCTACGCACACAAATGCTCTCAAGGAGATCCATTGTTATTCTCAAACTTTATCTAAGTTAGTAAAAAAAAGTGACCACTACGGTAAATTGACTACTAAGGGGCTATAAGAAAACTTTAGG
>KZ345083.1:249935-261545 GCA_002352805.1 Teladorsagia circumcincta | reverse complement strand
TCAGAACACGAGAAATTTGACCCCTTCCTTTCGCCTTGATCTCGGCACTAATGAGACTCCCATCGCTGTGCCCTCTTCAACGTAACGCTCTCTCCGCCATTCAATCAATTGCCGTCTATAGACCTGTGGCGAGTGATCAGACAGACGGTGGGCGGAGACAGGCGGACCCGCCAAGATTGAGCCCTGCTAGCTCTCCGAGGTCAAATCTGCCGCTGCCCGTTGCTGCCTGTCCGCACCCTCAGGATGTTCGCCGGTCTCCCCACTAGGCAATTTCTTCCTAACTCAACCTTCGTCTTTCCCGTGGAGTCCTCCTTTAACTTCATTTACTGCCCGTTCGCCGTCATTTACCGTCATTGTGCATTAAGAAAAGTAAGACACAAACAGGGTGAACCCTTTGTCTAGCTTAGACGGAGCAGAGGGGATGGTCTTACACTAGTCGAATTTTGCGAAATGGTTCGGGATTTTGGGAAGGAGGGAATCGGGAAAATTTTTTTGGTAGGTTGGAGAACTTCTGCAAGAAATTTTAGCAGTTGCTCTCACCTTCAGCTATCCAGGTTCTAGGACCATGTCAAAAGTCGACGCCGTCAATGAACATTGCAGAATAGGGGATGATTGTGAAATTTTGGAAAACATTACGGCTGACCACGTGACCGCTGATCATGACGCTTCTTTAAACTGAAATTTTTTTTCTAAACCACGTGTTTTCACACAAAGATAGAGTAGCGCTCAAAAGTCTTCGGTGGAATACTGTTTCGACCGTAACTTCTTCCGTGCTCTATCAAATCAGTTCAAATTTTTATATGTTCTGGAGAAAAGCCTCTTTCACCTGACTGGGATCTTACAGCTGAAGAGGAGGAAGACTAAGAACGAAACAATTATTTCATCAGAAATTCCCGAGTATGACCAAATTCTATGTAAACTCAAAACGGTTGTAAAAAGCTTAAAATCCCACACTGTCTGTTGGGGAACCCACCTCAATTTCCTCCAAATCTAGTGAGCTTCTCGTCCATATTTGGCTCTTTTTGTGACAAAGGCATCTCTACCCCTTCTCATATTTTTTCAGTTGAAGTTGAATACGCCAAGTAGAAATCTCTCAAAGAAAAAGGGGCAAGATCGATCAATCGTCCAGCAATTTTCATGCCATGACTTCTTACATGTTCTATCAGTTTTCCGCTGCCTCAGCTCCAAAAATTTGTGGGTCTAGTTCCAACTAGACAGAGGGTACCCCGTAGTTTTGGCGAAAACCGGTTTTGAAAAAGGGACGACCCTGCATTTTGACTACCCAGCAGCGGAATATTGATAAGAAGTCGTGATTAAAGGCAAGCTTAAGGGTGAAAGGATATGCAAGAGCGTTCAGTAATAGACCTGGAGGTGGGGAATGGCCTGGAAAAGAAAAAGAAAGAAAAAGAAACATCCGACCACGCTCTTGATAAAAACCTTCTCTATCTGGGCCGCATCAGACCATGTGGTGAAGGAGGGTGTGTTGGACGAGTTTCACGAAACTTGCCAGTTGCTCCAGTGCCAATAATCAGTTCCGCTTGATCCTGATCCGAACCATAGTGTGGGGACTCGTGCTGTATCAACTTCACTCCCATCTGGAGCAAACACAGCCAAAACGACTTCCCAAAAGATGATTTGGAAATAGTACCGTGCCATGTCAGCACAACAGGATTTCCAGATAAACTTTGTAAAACTCATCGCTTGAAAGGAAATCCAAAACTGGGGAGTCACAAAAAGAACTGAGCCTCGAGATATCTTATCAAGTGTACAAGGTGCGCTTGGGATTGAAAACTCAACAAAGCTGTATCAGCTCGCGAGCGTGAAAAATGCTTCAATCAAACGTTTGTTAAAGCAACAGTCTCAGGAAAGTTCTAAAAATTTGATGCTAATGGTGTGGGATGATGCGCTAGCTCTAGTCTAGTATACACGAACAGGAGCTGAACAGAAGCTCACCTTCAAATGCCGCTAAAACGGGGAGAATCACTGACCACGGAGGAGGTGCGTACGCATACTGTACGCACCTCCCCTTTTCCCGTCGTGAAGAGAGCGAGGTTGCATGCGCAGGTATTTACGTATCCGTTTCGGGACTCCGGCCCGGCCTAATTTAGGTCGATCTCTCAAAACAACTAACGTTTTGCCTTGCGGCTACTTGGCCTTGCGGTAGCAGTATGGATTTACTCGGGTTGCTCGCAGTCACCTGATGACGCATTGCGCCCCAATGGCAATCGCTGGCAAATAGCAGGGCACTGCAGCTACCTGTCAGCAATCGCAATGGGGGCGCGGGCAGTTCAGACAGCCCGTCCACCCAATCCATCTCTTCATTTCTGAGCCATGGAGGGGGAGCCCTCATTTTAAGGCCTCGTTGGCCTTTTTCTTGCCCTTTTTCTTCATCATCAGTCAACTTCCTACCTATAACTTCGTAACCGACCGTTTCACTCCTCGAATTCGTACTGAGGCTGTTGCTTTAAGTGCAACAGAATTGCTGTATGACTCATACCCATTTAAGGCTGTCTCCATGGTACTACCTGAGCAAAGTAAGTACCTCAACCGAGCCGCCACGCCACCACCGCCGCACCACCACAGCCGTGTATGAAAGTACTTGGCCAGAATGGTGAGGCTAATACTGATATTAAATCTCAATTTAATGTTTATAAAAAGTCAAAATACAAACGACAGATTGGTTCTGATACCCATAAATCAAGAGCGGCGCTATATGAAAAACTTCAAAAAAAACAGGAAAATTGTAAGTTTTGACCTAAAATGTGGACATCACGAGACGGGGTTGTTCGAAACGTTTTTTTGGACTTTGGGAAAAATTTCAGCAAGGTGGGTGAAATGTACAAACGCAGTGGAAAATGTTAGCCCTTTTTAGAGAAATTCGTTACCCCCCCTCCCCCCCCACCCCTCCCGACGGCCTCACGGACAGTGGGGACGTACACACACTGTCACCACCCACCGAAGCAAAAGCGTCCTCCAAATTTAAATGGCTCTACGGGACAGTTCCCTTACTCCCTTACAGTTCCCGCGCCTTACACGTATGCATACATTATCAATATGCACTTTCTCGGAGCGATTTCGGTTGGAAATAAAAGAGAATTCAAAGGAAATTTTGTTCCCTTAGCCTGGGAGCAGGAATTCCTTGAAGGGGCTACAAATTTTTCAAAAAAGCTTCAGCTAAAAGTGGACCCTGGACAGCTAGCTGGATTGTTAAGAAGTTTCCCAAACACTCATCATTATAACGCCCATTTACAGGTTTCGTGGTGAATGGGAAAAGAGCTACCAACCGGATAAAGTCGATGATAGCACAATGATGTCGACCACGGGATCGGCTAAAAACGATGCTATTACTTGGCCAAAGTGGTAAGTTTGATTACAAAAATATACCAATATAAAGTATATACCAATTCAAGACCTTTCAGGCCACCCCGTCGTTTTGGTTACACAAAAATGCATCGAAGATTTACGCGTAAGCCATGGCGCGGAAAGCCATGACCCCAGGTGACCAGAGCGTTACCCTTGAAAATGAATATCACAACTCCATGATCGAAAGCATTTTTCCATAAATAAATATTGCTCATATCGAGTGTTGTCAGGCTACAGAACACATTGAGAGCTGTTCACTGGAAGTTGCAAAGGTTCTTTCGTATCTCATGGGGCAACTAAGCTTTGGACAATGGAATGGTGAGCACTATGAAACACCTCGTCTCGAATCAGCTCGGAGGAACATGAGAACGGAGTGAGATTCAACAGGTGGTGCTACAGGATAGGGAGCAGGGTCAACCGCCCCGTTCGAAGACTTTACGACCCCATTTTTTGCGAGTCTCGATACGACCCTCCCCCATCCCAAAACACTTATTATGTACTGTACTCTTTGTTTGTGTGTGCTTATGTACTACTTCGTACTACGACCTCGAGCGTTACACCGTACTGAACGTGGTAGCGTCGCGCATGCATTAACGCGCACAGTCTTCCCCTTGGCCCAGCTCGGATCAAGGTGAAAATCGGTCGAGGATTCTCAACAGCTCTTGAGGATTCTTGCTCGTTCAGTCACGCTCTCCCGCGCGGACATTCACTCTCGTTACCTGCGAGCCGTCTGTACTCTCCGCGCGAACATTCACTCTCGACACTATTTTCGCACATCAGAGCGCCATGGTCGAGGATTTCCTCGACGGTTATTCACCCTGGCTCGCATAGACCGAGGCGGGGTTCTATCATTCAAACGAGTGTAATTCTGTTAACCGTCAATATTTTTCGAAATGCCAACGAGGGAGGTCTTTCAGGGCAAATCCTGCTTTTTCCTTCCTTCCAATCCTTGAAACTAGTTTTTGCATATGTTGGAACTGATGTATGAAAACGGTTTCCGTATGGGAAAAAAGTCGAAAAAACTTGTTGAGAATGGTTTTGCAACTTTGGAGTTTCGGCTTGTACAGAAGACCACCTGCATATTGAAGATTGCTGAAAAAGGTGGCATCGAAAGCAAGGTGGAATTCGCCAAAAATCGAAGTTTTATCAGTGGTAGTGCTGGAAAAAGTGAAGCTGCTTCATGAGCATCGTCGGCATCTGTTTTTCGCAGCGCTGCAGTGGTCGAGTGGATAGTGTGATCGACTTGACGGACGGGACTTTGTGGTTCGACACCCCTTCAAGACAAAGGTATTGCATTTTTGATTCTGCTGTGAGATGCGCCGTGCACTCGTTTGTGGCTATTGGTTGGAGAAGCACTCCAACGCTATGCCTCTTACCTACGTTACCCTTTGCGAATGCAACCCCCCTTTTTGCTCGGCTAAATACGACCCCTCTCGTAGAACTTTGTCCAACAGATGGTTGACCCTGAAGGTGTGTGTTCAATTCCCATCAGGAACGCATTGTTGTGACTTTTTCGTCTCATCAGCACAATCACGTCGCAGGGTCAGGTGGCCCATTTTATAATACACCATGTTCCTTCTGTTATAAGCATCTGACTGCTGCCTTCACCTGTAATTAATTTGATCACATCTCTTCACCTCTTCTTCGAGATTGCCTATGGTCGATCTGAGCTTTTGAGATCAATATTATTTTTAATTTCTTCTGTCTTCAGATGTCCATGTCACCACACACACCTTCACTTGGAGGAGACAGG
Source organism: Teladorsagia circumcincta (assembly GCA_002352805.1). Classification (NCBI taxonomy): domain Eukaryota; kingdom Metazoa; phylum Nematoda; class Chromadorea; order Rhabditida; family Trichostrongylidae; genus Teladorsagia; species Teladorsagia circumcincta. The sequence continues at coordinate 256,429 of KZ345083.1, read as the reverse complement.
GTCAACCACACGTTTGACAAGTTCAAGCAAGGAGTCGCTTCTGGTCAGGGATTGGGATCGGGTCGTTAACATTACAGCTAGCGGCGGAGTTCGTGGTGGTATGGAGTTAAGGAGTAGCGATGCACGGAACGTAAACTCATAGAAAACGTACTGAAATGTGTCGTGAACCGATGCGGTGTAACGCGAGAATTGCCTGAGAAGGGAGCTCGTTCAGGGATTGGAGCGCTTTTTCAAAACGGTTTTTCGCATGCGTAGGGGCTCTCACGTGGACTACAGTGCTGTGTTTTATTGTCACCCAGAGCGGCCCTTTTAAGCCAAACTAGGGTCAAAAAATTCCTTAAAGGCAGCGATTATGATATTTCATAGAATGGTTCCGATGAGCCATGGGGTGCTCAGTGGTACTCTAGTGGCGAAAAAAGCAGAGAAATCCGTCAAAACGCAAAACGGGGCCAATTTCGCAGTTGGTTTTCATTCACGGACGGGTAGCAGCTCAGATAGCTGACGTATGAACGAGTTTATCTCATTGCTTTTCGTGGCAGCATGCCAAACCATGCACCAATCGATGTGCTTGAGTTGTGCTCCTCCTGGCAACGCCACTCATTCAAATCACCAACTGCCTGGTGGGCGGATCGCTTTTGTGGGCGGAGTGCTTTCGAAGTCCTGGCCAGCAACCAGCGCACTTTTCGTCATGAAAGCGCCACACCTTACTTCCATGGCAGCCAAGTACTGCTTCGTGTGGTGAATATGCTTCCTCAATGCGCTCCCTCCTTTCCGTAGTCGCTGCCTTTGAGAATGTGGGGTTTTTGGAGCCTTGAAGTGACGTCTCGGGCTCCATAGAAAACCCGCTATTCAAAAGTGCACCGATAAGCGGCCGCTGTGGTAGCAAGTAAACGACGAACGGCCTGTCCGGTAGTCGGGAGCACTGACATGACCCTACCGCCCTTTCGAGTTCTGTCAACGGCTCATCGGTAGGCTTCTCGAACAGCTCCATTCTTCCTACTTGAGGGATCATCTACTGGTCTTATCGATAGGGGGGGGGGATTGCTTTTGAACATCGCCTGAGCTGATACTTCACTCGTCTGGCTGAAAAAGTAATCTACTCCGTTCCCTCTGCTGTGGTAAGTGATACAAAAAGAGCCCGACAGTGGACCTCTTATCAATAACCCTATGCTACTCTTCCTGAATCGCCACATTTATAAAAGAATGCATCTCTTACATATTCGAAGTCTTGTGAAATTTATGTCTAATAAATAATCAATAAATAACTGTACAATGCAGCAAACAAACACTGCGGCATACAATGAGCTAAAATCAGTTCTAAAAAATGATCTAGCAATGATGGCAACTTTTTGGACACTTCGTCTTCATGTATTCCTTGAAAATTTGCTGCGTACACATCCCGTTGCTAGCCCATCGTTCGCACCATGATCTAAACCAAGTTTTTAGCTGTTATGGGTCCATGAATGAAAATGATCGATGGACAACTGTACTAGACTTTACCGAGAGTCTTCACATTGGGGAGTAGTGGAAGTTGTGGTTGGTACAGAATCCTCGCATGTGTTACAGCTTTTTGCGCAGTACTTCCGCATGAAGTGTTCACTGAATTTGGACTGGCAGTGGCCGGCACGAGAGAGGAACTCGCAGTCAGTACGCCTGTAATATGTCAAAAAATATCAAAGAGGAGTAGAGATAATGAGTAGAGATTTTGCTGTGGATCTTCTCTTTCGTATGAGGCACCAATAAAAAATCGCTTCATAACCGAGCCACCCACTTGAATAATTTAAACCTAGCAGCTTCTAAAACTTCAGGGACAGCGCGCTGCTACTGCGCGTCGCATTTCTATACGTATAATGCTACTATTGCGCGACTTTCTAGCATTTTCCATTATTCAGTTCTGCCCATTTACATTATCTGCGAAACAAGGTATCGATTAACAGTAACAGAATTGCTGAATTAGTAATGACGATTTTGTAGTAACATAAAAAAGTCTTACATCAACAATCAGCTATTGTCAATGTCTTAAGGATATCTGTGATCAATAAGGCTGATTTGAGCAAAATGATGCTTGAGGCAGTGTTTCGCCGTCCCTAGCAATACGGCTGAGAGTTCAACCTGGCATTGGGTTCATTCTTGTGCGAAGTAAGAGGACTAGTTACCGCTAATTCGGTTTTAGTGGCAGCGAAGTCAAGCATTGTGATGAGCAATAGTAGTGACTGTGATGACAAAGCAGCCAACTTTCGCACTTCTCAAATTTTATAGAGGGTATTTATTCGGTCGGAAGTGGTGTAGTGACAAATGGCACGCTTACCATATACTAATGAGTAAAGATTACTAAACGCAAGATTGATCTCTCTTATGCGGTGAGTTCATGGAATTCAAGCTGACCGGAATATTACACAATCTCCGGGTTTGAGCAGTAATAGGTGTGGCGAACTCGTGATTTCAGGTTTAGTAATTCCTTCTAGTGCTAGTTATCAATGAATGACTGAAGGTGAATGGTCTTTAGCTCATATCCGTGAGCCCTGCTCATCTAAGACTACTTGAGTGCGAAAAAACCTTCCGTCACTAATAAAGGCGACAAGTGAAGTTTTTGAATTTGGTCATTCGGTCACCTTGAACCTGGCTTTGTTCTTCGTTTGCTAGTCTTAGCCAAAAGTTAGCGAGTCCCTGATAGAAACTTCTCATTCTAAGTGTCTGCTGGCAATATCCTGCAGTTCTGAATTCGAAAAAAAAAACTTAAGAAGTTCGCAAAGAATTTTTCGACAACCTATAAGCAAGTGCCTTGATACGAAATTCCACTCCTTTCTGCACACAACAATAAAGCGTTGAAATACTTCAGAGGGGCTGGTTTAGTGAATGAGAACCCACATGCCTCAGGAGGCCGATTCAGCCACCGCTCAGGAAAACCAAGCATTACACCACATCGTTGAAGAGAATTTGTACATATGTATGAGTGCAAAAAAGAGTTCGATATCAGCTAGCATGGCCATCTCATTAGGAAAGCCAAATATGCAGGCGAACACCACAAAATTCTGAAGAGCGGATGCACGGAGCACGTTGGAAAGTGAACATCGCAAAGCGATTGTAACATTTTATTTTTGAAGCATCCTAACGCTCACTGTCGATAGCCGCCAATGATCCCATTGCCTCCACCATTTTTCTAGCGCGAACGGTGTGAGTTACCTCGCCTAACCGCCATAGAGAGGAAAAAACGACTAGTTAGAATCATTCAAAGTTCACATGAGTGTGGAAAACGTCCAAAATCAAGCGAACGCCCAATAGGAAAAGTCCTGTCCTCAGGTGATTCTGTGCAAAGGCCTTCGAATGCTTCCCAATCTGGCGAATATGCTTTTTTGTTCTAGTTCTACAGCAAGTTGTGTCCAAAACAATCCAACTCCTAGTTGGAGACCACTTGAACTACCTTAGCAGCTGACCAGAGCCCACGAAGAAAGTTCCACAGTTTCAGGCACGTATTAAAGGTGGCGCAGGCTATAAAAAGTCAACCCCATTACAAATCAAGGCATAGATAGTGAACGGTGCAGGGATAAGAAAGAACTACGAGAAAAAACGCAGAACCGGATGAGACCTCTTCTTTGCCCATTGATTTTCACACTGATGCGACTTTGATCGGTGCTGACCCATCAACGCTATCGCTCTCTTTGCTAGGCGGCTAGAGTCAGGCGGCGAGGGGGTGGGTGTGTGGCCACAATTGCGGCGCGGGTAGTCCATACTAAATTCCGGAGGCATACCGTCCGCTGCGGATCGTGCGTTGGTCCTCACCTTTAGGGGGACGTCTCTCTTTCCCCTTCGTCGCTGTCGCGAAATTCTCCTTCAAGGGATGGGTTTCCTTGAGATGTAACTGCCAACCTGTCAGAACACGTTTTTGTGAGCAAGAGGAGCAATTCGCTTCCTGTAGTAGCTGCGGAGCTTGTGGTTTCTTGACTATTTTCGCTGTTGCTCGGGTCCTCCGTGGATTTCAAGCTTGACGATTCAACTCCTGACTTGGTGCCCACCATCGTCTTTTGCAGCGTGCTTGATGTTGTTTCTGAAACTTATCCAGTTTGATTGGGTCGTTTTAAGGAAATCTCTACGGAATGAAGTAGTATTAAATACCAGTAGTGCATGGGTAACTCACCAGACTGTGGGCAGTTATATAACTTATTAATTTTGTACAAATCCAGGTCACTAAAGCCGAGTCGTTGACCAATCTCTACTCCTTTCTTCCGCGGTTCTATTGTTGGTTTGCCATTCTGAAAAACTCTAGTCTTTTGGTCAACAAATTTTGGCTCGGGATTTGCTCACCTTACTGAAGGCTGTGGGTGCATAGTGCATTACTGATCCGTAATCATATTCAGTTTCAAGATGGTTCACCATACTCAAAGAGTATTTGTCAAATTGATCTGCAACCAAAACGTTTCGTAATAAGGTGTTTGAAAGAATGAGACTTTGCAAACCTTGAAGGCCCGATTCGACATTGTTCCAGTTGATAACCACATGATCGTCACGATCTGCACGACCTGTAAATGAGGGGTTCTAAGGAAGCCGTAATGTGAATAGTTTAATTCCGTGTAGAGATACAAATCAAGTGGCCGTAATGACACCTTTTCATAAGGTCAACTGTCAACTCTACTAGGTTTGAGAAGGGGGCTCTATTTCCTAAAAAGCTTTGCATTGTTGAAAAAAAAAGATGGTAAGGGTAATTGGCCTTTTGGAAGGCCGATTTTCACCCATCTAGGCAATGTTCTCGGATTCCGATTTTTTTCTCATTTGAACACCGATACACGAAGGAGGGGGGGGGGGAGGAGTATGCAGAAAAAAGGCTTTAGTGTTCTGAATGGCCGTATATCGCTAAACTCAGACTGGATGCTTCTGACTCATATTGAAGAACATCGGCGGATATCTCTGAAAGTTTCGCGGTACCCTCTTACACGAGCCATAATTTTGGAAGAATGGCATGGTGCAGGAATCAATCAACAACTTTCTCGATCGGTAGCCATAATCACGTAGTCAGGGCGCTAATTAATGGCACGGGCAGGGGTGTGTCTAGCTAGAAAACTCTCCACCAGTTGATTGAGTGAAGAAATTAGGTAACAATTTCAGGTTTCGGTGGGCCATCTCAGCACAGCGCTGGGAATGTTTTCATTCCCTGAATAATTGAGGCAGTGACTAAGGGATTTTTTTCTGCTCCCAAGGGACAATTCATTAGTACTACCTCCTGAAAATTCTGTCAACGACTCGGTAGCGCCATTGGCAGAACGTCCTTGGCGAACCCCCTTCGCTGTCATTACCCGATTGACATACGGTGGGTTTATCAGATTCTACGAGGAATAATTACGTTGTATCAAGCATCATGAGAAGCTTGGACGGGTTCGTGAAGGAACTCCGGCCAGGGAGCCCGTGCCGATCCGAAAATTCGTTTCACGCGAGGGTTGACCGTCCTTTGCATGCTCCTACACGTTCAACCGTGGTGTAAGTAATACTTGGTCCCCTGGTGTTTTGGAGGAGATGATTTCGATACAGAGCGGAATAAAGCTTTTGATGACCCTGAATATTTGTGGCTGGGATACAGATGCAAATTTTGCATCACTGAACACGAAAATTATCGAACGACAAAATCCACAAAGATTTTATTCTGATCACTCGAACAACTATTGTGATTTTTCTATCAAAGTCAAAAAACTAACTTTGCTCATGAAAAAATCCAACAGCATGCATGAGTTCGTGGATGATGATTCCCTTCTGTATACAGCCATCGCCCAGGCTGACTGGTTGCTTGCCTCCTGAACTTTCTCCATTTCGTCGAGCTATCTCAGATAACGTTTGCACAGCGGGTTTCAGAGGACATTATGCGGAGAAACAAGCAAAATCTGGTTCTCTGTGGCTTGGGCTGTTAGCCATTTCCAGCGGAATAATTGAATAATTAAAGATCAAATAACAAAAATCAGTGTAGCATAGTGAAAAGAGAGCTATCAATTGGCAGTAGCTAGGAGCTTTTGAAGGCACTTTGCTTGGATGGCAAAAAAAAAATATAAAATTTTGGTCAATGGTGCACTGTTGGTATGAGGAAACAACGAACCTATCCGGCCCACCAGAGAATAGCAGCCATCATCCGGTACAATATGAATGTAGTCCTGATCAGCAGCACTTTTTGGTGAGAAATCGATACAAGTCTTCTTTCGATATTCCTCAATTGCTTCAGCGATCTTCGATCGGCTGCAAGCGTTAAGCCTTCGATTAGTTTATCTATTCAATTATTGTGTTTATTCACTCCATATAATTTTCTTATTGTTTATTCGATCATTTATAGGTGGGCTCTACGACGCGCCATGAACCAGGAAATTGCGCGGAAAACTGCTTAGTGCTGCATTCTACTGCGTTCATTCAGGAAAAGATGAAAAATCGTTTTGAATGGAACGCTAATTCTCTTCGAACCCCAGAAATGAATTTATTCTACAGGGTGCGGCAAAAGTTCTGGCAAAATCTCGTTTCAGATT
>KZ345083.1:230959-243391 GCA_002352805.1 Teladorsagia circumcincta | reverse complement strand
CGGTCTCCCCACTAGGCAATTTCTCCCCAACTCGACCTTCGTCCTTTCCGTTGAGTCCTCCTTCAACTCAGCAAAAAACATACTGACAGCTGTACTTCCCTGCGGCTTCGTGAAAACCACACTAGCGGTGCGTACACGGGCGCGTGCTGGTCACGTTACTGTGACGTTACCGCGAAGCCAGAGAACGAGCATGGTATAGCGCAGGGTGAATAACGGTCGAGGAATTCCTCGACCATGGTTCTCTGCTGTGCGAGAGTAGTGTAGAGAGCGAATGTGCGCACGGAAAGTGCAGACGGCTCGCAGGTGCGAGAGTGAATATCCGCGCGGCAGAGTGTGACTGAAGGGGCAACAATCCTGGACGAGCCGTTGCCGAGTCCTCGAGCGATTTTCACTCTGGTCCAATATTTTGATACAGTACGTACTGCGAATATTTATTCAATATTCATGATTCGACTTCACTGAGCAAATAGAAATTGAAGTCATAGAACGACTAATAGTAGCAGCCTTCAACTTGATCGTGCGCTTCTAACAGTTTTCACATGGTGGCGCTGCTTTCTCCTCTATTTACAAAATGTTTCCAATACTTCAGAGAGGATGGTAGGTACGATTATTATGGAAGTGTCGCTCCCGTCACTACTGGTACGAGGGGGGGGGGGGCAAACGTTGGTGAGGTGTCAGCAACTCATCACTACTCGAGTGAAGTGGCAGCGACTGCTCGTCCTCCAACCGCGCTTGGCGGCTGTGCCGTCACTGTGACGTCACTAGCACGCGCTCGAGTCCGCCGCGCCAATTAGCTTTTCTTTCCTCCTTTCTCCCTATGGTGTAGATATCCTAACATTTTGATTAGAAGAGATTCATTTTCTATGAAATATTACAATACTATTCAGAAAACAGGGGGACATATAGAATTCAAAGTAAGTTAATGGTATACTAGGCAACATGATGGAATCCTAAGAGTGAAACAACAGTTGTCAAAGCAATCAAAGCAACGTGAGAGGCTCGGCAGGCGAATGAGCTAGCACCGAAGTAAAGCCGTATAAACACAACACATGGCATTCAAGAACATCTAATAATTTCCAAATTGGTCCAGGATAAAACAGAGAGCGTATATTGTATAGTATCTCATCCTCAGAGACTGATAATAAAAACAACTGCGACATTCCTAATGTAAGTAGTGTTTTTGCCTGAACATTCTGAAGGAATTCAATTTTTGCGAATTCTCCCAAATGCCTACTCAGTTCGAATGCTTTCGCTTCAGGACCTAGCGATTGCATGAAAATTGTAGAGCGAAAACATGCTAACGGAAATAAACGTGAATGTGTCTGACGTTATTGTCCTTAAAGACAAGTGCTACGATAAACTGGTTCCCCAGGGAATGAAATTGGAGCTACTAAGAAGTCCTGCAGTGGAGAAACACTTTGAGCCAGCCAAGCAGAATCCTTTCTTGACCGTCATTTCCGCGTTGGATGAGCCTCTTCGTTGCTAACGCATCAGCGTGAAGGCTCTGCTCCAGAGTGAAAGTCGCTCGAGGAAACGACAACGGCTCGTCAAGGGTTTTCGCCTATCCTTTCACGCTCTCTCGCGCGGAAATTCACTCTCATCACTTGCGAGCCGTCTGTGCCCTACACGCGTAAATTAACTCTCGACACTACTCTCGCACAGCGGAGAGCCGTTGTCGAGGAATTCCTTGAACGTCATTCACCCTGTTCTGCTCTGCCTCTCTGCTATAATGGCTAAAGATCCGATGGCGGTAGCTAACAGGGGTGGAGGCAGGATGAGTAACGGTTACGAAATCCTCGACGCTGGCTCTGTGCTATGTGGGAAAAGTGTCGAGAGTGAATGTACGCGCGGGGAGCACAGACGTCTCGCGCGTGGCGAGAGCGTATGTGCGAGCGAGAGAGCGCGTGACTGAGAAAGCGAAAATCCCCTACGAATCCTCGACCAATTTTCACCATGGTGGAGATCGGGTAAAAAAAACGCAAACGTCCAAAGGGATGGACGAAGCTTAGCCCCGTCGCTGCTGAGGCCTCCATCGCAGCGACGGGGCTAAGCCATGTGTCGGTCCCTCAGGGGGAAGCCTCAAGGTAGGCGTATTCTTTCTTCTCCAACATCCTATTCATCGTGCCACCTGCCCTCAAGCTGACACATTGGGCCCTGGGGCATAAAAGGAAAAATTGAAATTTGATTCATGACACTGTCTTGCAATATGAAAAAAAAACTGAACAGAGATTATTCTAAGCGCAATGCTGGTTCAATCAGCCACAATAAGAACTAGGAGCTTGTTCATAGAATCATGTGGTATTCTACAGCAATTTTCTACTTCTTCAGAGGTCGGCCAGGCGGTCTCTTGGTCGGAGTTGTCGTGCCATTAGTCTTCTTGTTGGCAAGCTTGTCAGTCTTGTCGAGCAATTTTCCTGGTTTACCGTCTTTCGAAACCACGTCCTGAGTATTGCGCAGATAGCATATGAACAAAAAATTGCTTTGAAAGAAGCCGCACCTTTGAGTTTGTCCTTTCTCGGTCCCAGAACTGTCTCAAATTTCGGCGTAGCACCTTTCCACAGATGCTTCGTGGAATCTCCGGCACAAAAAATACCCCACCTCGGAGCTCTTTGAACGTGGGAATTTTTCCTGGATATACTGACATTTGCAGTTATGAAACCTTTCTTAGAATACCAACACAATCTCACCTGAAACATACTGTCGAACCTCAGCTGACGATAGCAGAGGGTATGCCGAGTTCTTCACAACAAAAGCTGCCGGCACCTGCTGGTGAAGTAATAGTAATAAAGTAAATACCTAACAGGTGCTATCAGTGAACTGTAATTTTCCTATGTATAATTTGGCGTCCCTACTCATACCTCGCCAGATACATGGTCCTGCCTTCCAACAACAGCGCAGTCGTCAACCCCTGGATGGACTCGGAGTGTCAACTCGACCTCTGATGGGCAGACCTGAAACCGAAGCGTTACTAACACTTATAGTAAACCCAGATTGAAGAGGGATTTATTCAGTATCCCATTCAGGTCATCTAGGTAGTGCACTAACCAGCGTTCCTTTGTACTTGATTATATCCTTCATCCGGTCCAACACATAGATGTTACCAGTCTCATCATAGAAGGCGGCATCACCTGGAAGGTCGTGGATTGAATTTTCAAAGAGGTTGGTGGCAAGGGATGCCTGCACCTGTCTTCACATAGCCGCTGGAGTCTAGTAGTTCAGCTGTCGCTTTGGAATTTTTATAGTAGGATGGAGCTACTTGCGGTCCAAGTACCATTAACTGCCCAGGCGTTCTCGGCGGGCACAGCTGTTTAGTTTCCCAGCTGACAATCTGAAGAGAAGTACAGCTTCAGAGAAGCAATCATAGTAATGTTTGCAATTTTCAATCCCAATGGCGACGCGTGGCTCAGCAGTGGGTCACCCCATACAGACGAGACTTTGATTTATATACACACCTTCATGTTTTGAAACTGTTAGTATCTGTCATCGGCACCGAAAACATAACAGTGCGCGTCAATTCCTTAAAGGCACGCCCCAGGATCAAATGGTGTGGTCCTTACACAAGAATACGAACTTCTTGGTGCGAAGTGGGCCGGAATCTGTTCTGAACGCTCAGGTTGTGATCTCGCCCACCTTCGCAATCAGCTGTGCTAAGGCAGTGAGAGGCTAAGCGCGAAGAGGAGAGTATGAGGTGAGATAACGCAACAAATGAGAGGGTGCCAGACAACAGCCTGAAAAGAAGAAAATCTACAGCCTTAGCAGATTACTTTACAAGGCAGAAGCGCTATCGTCAGATGATCTTCGTGCACGGGAATGCTACATCTGTGAATGTCTCCCAGGGGTCTATCGTACAGACCGAAGGGAATCGTTAACACTACTTCTGCTTGGGGTCTGCCTTTAGCCAGCCCCTGATTTTTCGGTTTTCTGACTTGGATGCAACTTTCATAAATTGGCACAACAACCACGGTTTCCGACGTGTATGGAAACTAAAAATAATATTTGCTTGTTTTGGTCAGGGCGGGAATTGAAATTGCTGATTCTTTGGTGGAAAATGGACCGTGTCAACTGCTTATGCCATACTAAAGTTTCTTCGGACTTCCTCTCTTCTCTAAACTATTCAGCTACGAGAGGCATATGGTAGAAATAAGGAAATTCTCTACTCGTACAATGTACATAAATGGGTGACTATTCATAACCAACTACTTCAGAATATAAGTCTTTATCCTGGAAAGCAGCAGCATGAAAACACTATCAGAGCAAGGACCGTGCTCTACCTTTTGCGTTCGCTTCAGGTGTTTTTGGTAGGACTCGTCGAGGAATGTGTCAAAAAACTGGAGAATGTGATGAGCTCAAGTAGTCCTCGAGTTCACTTTTTTGGTGCATCAGGTCCGTGGTCAACTTCATTAGTGGTCTCTTCCCCCGCGAAGCTCGAAGCGATCACGCTCACAAAGTCTGTCCAGAGAGAATATGACTCGTACTCACCACCCGCCTTATACCCATCGCTCGGATTATACCTAAGAAAATTGGGGTGTCCCTCAAGAGGCCCACCGCGCGGTGAAGGAAGAGACACAGATGCGGCAAGGGACGAGTCGGCGCGCGTGGTGTGCGATATGAGACGTGGTATGGTACACTCCATTTACCCTGACGCCTAACCGCCACAGTATGCGCTGCAACTCGTCCCTTGCCGCATTTGCGTCTCTTCCTTCGCTGAGCGGTGGGCCTCTTGAGGGACACTCAAAAAATTGGCATACCGTGTGATAATGGACACTGAGGTGATGGTATGGATTGGCGATTTGCTAATTTTTCAGATAATCGGGAGATTCCGTTGGCTACATAATCAAAACGAACAGAAAAGACCAGCATAAGGGCAAACGTACCTTGAATAGCATTCCGGGAAGAGGTGATCCAACGCTCTCGATCTTGTCGAATTCGTAAGGAGAAAGGGTACACAAGCCTCCAAGTTCTGTCATTCCATAAGCTAGAACATTAGGATGGGAAGCTTCAGGACTGAGAGCGAGTGAGTCTTCAAAAACGGTAAGCAGGTAAGGATCAAGATCGGAGATTAATAAACATACATTGCCTCAAATCCTTCAAGTGCATTTTTCGCTTGGCATAGTTCGCCAGATTTGCGTCAATTGGTGCTCCGGCAACCAGTAGTGAGCGGAGGTTGTTCGCTTGTAACGATTCCAGTGCCGCATCCATGGCTAGCCACATAATCATTGCCGATGTGATATGTGATACGTTTATCTTGAGTCAAAATTCACAGTGAAGACTCGAATTAGTTGTTCAGAAGGGAAACTCACATTTAAATTTACTATGTTCTCTACGAGAGTCTTTGGTGACACTTTCGACATCATGTATACAGTGGCGCCATTGACCAGTGCATAGTAAGCGGATATAACTCCATAGATATGAGAAAGCGAAAGTGGAAGCAGGAAACGTTCCCGTGGTTGAACGGGTCCGTAAAGCGGAAGGCTCATCTGTTGAAGATTGATGATGAGTGAGCGGTGAGCATATTCTGCCGCCTAAATGATGTTACTGAATGCTTGTGCATTTACCATCAGAGTCAAAGCCGGTCAAGGCTCAGGCTCGATTCTGTGCCTTCTCAGCCGCGCCATTGCGCACTTCTGCTCCAAATGACTGCAGTTACCCTTTGCTGCAGTAAAGCAGAGCAAGGCGTTTACTTCGATGACGTCCTATACTGTGGAATCTCGTCAAGCACCTAATCAGCGGGCGAAGAAGGTTTCACTTCAGGATTTCTGACCGGTTCTCTCGGTATCTCTTCAGCTACAACCTGTACCTGTACATCTGTACACCACTCCCACTTCGGCTCTGCTGAGACTGTTGATTCAAGTTACTAGACATACAGTAGCAGTCAAAAGTGTTCGCCGAAACGGCTCCCCCTATATTGTTTTTCTTTTCGAAAAAATGACATAAAATAAGTTGCAGATTTTCCTTTCGGATTTCTTGAGTGTTTAAGACTCGAGGGTTCAAAAACAGCAGATGACATATCGGTTCAACACTAGAATGGAATCAGGTGAGAACAAAATTATGCACCAAGTACGGTTTCACCAAGTACGGTTAGGCAAACACTTTTGACCGCTACTGTATGTAGGTGAAATGTAGTAGGCGCGGAAACGTTCTATGGAAAGGACTGAAAGGCTCGTTCTGTGAATTGATCATGAGCTATGCCTTCCGTGGTAAGATAACTACCATTTCGTTGAAGATATGCGCATACATGTACTAAGTTCATGCTTAATGTTGTAAATACCTTTGGCAAACCAGTTGTGCCGCTCGTGAAGAAGATAAACAGCGGATTCTGGCCTGCTAATGGATTCACCGCGGTCTGAGCTTCTGGCAATGACTCGCAGTTCTCTTCAGTACCATTCTCCTGAATCCAAGAAAAGTCTCAAAAATTGGTGGAACCCCGAATAATAAAACATTAACCGTATTGGATATGCTGGGATCCGAAATTGGAGAACAAACTTCAGCATGAGGATCCTCACAAGCCGGTAATCTGCAATATGCTATTAATATTTATTTATAATTATTATTTTTGTACAACTATTCGGCCGCTCTCTTTCACAATATTAGGTAACACTTCTCGAATTGGAATAGTGCTGATGACGAAATCCTGAAAATATCAGTGTTCAGAATCATGCAGCACACAAACGGGTCGAGGCACCGAGCTGTATTATGCCAGTGCTGTTGTGTGGGTAACCTGAGTCTGTTTTCCTTGATCATCCAATTTTAGATAACTTGTGAGTAAACTTATCTTATCTTATCTTATATCAGTAAAATCTCGGACTAAACGAGGGCGGCTTCGAGGTACAGATGGACTCAATGTCGTCAGTGCCTGGTCGTCCTGGGTGATTCCCCTAATAAGATGCTGGTTAAGGGCTCGAATTGGTAGCCAGAAGGAGGATGTCAGTGAAATATGGTGGATGTGGGACGAGCCTAGCTCAATGATTTTCCCCGGTTTATCTTAGCCTTGTGCGGTGTGACATTGTCTATGAGCAGATGGACTTCCCTCCACCCCTAACGGCGAAGGTAACCTATCTCGTCAGTTTTTTTAGTTGGTGGTGGAGGACTAGTCAGAACGGCTTAGCCATGCAGAAATATGCCGAAGTAAACAACGTCCATGGCAGACTGCCAAGCACAGATCACAACTTTTTTGCCAAATCGGGCAAATTTTACTTTTGGCTTGTCGTCCACTACAATCCTTTGTTCTCTTGAAGGTGATGGCTTGGAGGGCCTCACTTCTCATCCATCGTAACAATTTCGAATATCCAATTAGAAGGAGAAAACAAGAGAGAAGTTGAACGGAGTTCACAGTCGGAGAGAGAATAGTCCAGTTCACAGTCTGTGTGGATTAGCTCATATGGAACCCAGCAACCGATTTTGTATATCTGGCCGGCTTCTTCAAGGCATTGGCGACTGTATTAGAGGAGATCTCGAACGTGGCTGCAATATCTCGATGGTTCCTTCTGGGATCTTCCGCCGAGCTGAGGCAAACGCGATCATCAATTTCGGCCCATCTGTTTCCTCGTCGTTCGAAAAGAAACCTCCTTCTGGAAATTTTCAAACCACCATTCGGTGATGGCGTAGCTAATAGAACCTTATCCATAAGCTTTTAATATTGATTTTCATTTCATTTTAATATTCATTTTTAATTTGTGCCCAAGACGAAACTCGTGCCGTTAGCAGTGCCCAACTAGCATTCAATTTCCAGGCAGTTGTAAAAGTTCAATATGGCGGACTAGATCGCAATCAATACAGATAAAATACGTGAGGGTTCTCCTCAGAGCTGTCCTCAAAATAGTACCCAAGGGTCAGAAGGGGTCAGATATCTGCTCCTTGCAGTGTATTTCAATTGAGTAATACCCTACTAAAAAAACTTTAAAAAAACGTATCGAAACTTGTCCCACACGCGATAAATTTTTTGAATTGTTCTTTAGTTTGGAATGCGACTGTAATCTCGAGAGTGCTGACTAATGAGCAAATCTATCCGTCGCTGTCGAAACTCTAACCGAAGCCTACACATGCCATTCGGAGATCTTGTTCACCCATTCCTCTACCTGACCCACTGACTCTCAGCTTTATGATATCATCAGCAATATTACAACTAGTCGAATCAGATCTTTGCAACGCTTTTGAAGCAAGAAAACCCACGGAAATTTTGTTGATGATAACTCCTTGACAAGTTGTTGCCTGAAAATCCTTCGATGAAAATATACTAATTCTCACGCAAGAATTGATTCTTTTACTTAGGTAGAAACCATTTCGATAGCAGCTGTGTAACATAGAAAAATACAAATACCCTTCACTTCAAAAAACGAGAAAATTTCGGCTGCAGACCTTATACCACAACTGACGACGCCTGCGAGAAAGTGGGTTAGTCAACTGTTAATTTCTCGCGGCCATCGTCGATTGTAGTGCAATATCTGCACCGACGACTTTCTCATTTACTGAAGGGGAGTCAGCAGAAATGCTAGCGCTGAATTCACCTTTTCTTTGCGTCGTTGTTAATGGAATCCGCAGTTAGGACATCGTCTATTACTCGAACATGTTTGATACGTCCTCCACCACGCATTGCGGCTTTTCGTCGAACATCTTCTGCCTGTAGCGTATCATATCCTCTCCATGCTTCTTCATCACGTACTTACAACTATAGCCAACCCACTTTTTGAATAAACTGTGCCTCAACTATTAGATGCGTGGCTTCGCCTAAGTCAACAATCTGCCAGATTTCGTCTGAAACAGAATTTTGTAAAATAATGGGATTAAAAAACTAATTAATGGAACAAATCAATACCAACAACTTACCAACAAAGCACAGTTTCTGACATAATTACTGAGTTCACCAAACTCGATAAAAACGCTACTAGTTTTTTTTTCAACCATCATGTTCTCCTACTCTTTCAAAATCACAGAGTATAAACCAAGAATATCTAGCGATCAAGCATGGACGAGGAAGTAGAACCCGCCGCGCGCCGCAGACAGATAAATATGCATTCATGATAGACAACATTAGGAAGTGCCATTAGACAACGGACTGGCCCTCATGATGACAAGCTCTTGCGCTCTCCAGCACTTTGTCTTTCAAAAGACATCCTTCAGAGAGCGAACCAGACTTGAGCGTGTGTTGATAGATCATTAGCGAGGGGGTACATTAAGTCTATAGAAAGAAGAGCGGGATCGTGCCTGCTTGGGTCACCTGTGAACAGCTGAGTGAGCTTGATCGACATCAAGAGGTTCCAGGAATAAGTTAGTAAAATTGCTAGAGAATTGGATATCATTGACGGGTCATTTTCGCGATACTGACTTAATCAGACAACTTTAACAACTCAGACAGCAATCATCTGAAATTGCAAATCTTCTACTTTGCAGAGCTCCATCCTTTTTTCAATTAGAATGCTTCACAGAAAATATATTCTAGAAGTGCAAAACTGGCACATCCCCAAAAATTTCATCGTTAAATGCACCATAAGTGACAATCAATCCATAAATTCAGTTTCTGGAAAGTACAGTTAGGTTCTTCCATACCTCTTCTTTTAGATTTGAAACTAGCCTCTTTTAAACTAATTTGAAGAAGTTTGGAAGCCGCCCCCAATACTTCCCGTCAATTTATGCTCATGTGTATAGCACGCCCCAGGCTTCCCAGAAGGAGGCGAGCGTTCGCGGCGAGGAGGCAGAGACGGAGACAGATCAGCGGACGAGTCGCAGTGTGAACAGTGCAAAGTGCTATCGTCACGTATCGGTCCGTACTATAGCACATTCTATTTTACTTGACGATAGCACATACTATTTATCTTGACGTCAAATCGCTACTGTAACACTGCGACACGTCCGCTCGCCCGTTTGCGCTTCTGTACTGTCGCCGCGTGACGATCCTCCTGTCAGGTACCCTCCCCCACCCCGCCTTAAGGCCGTGTACGCAATAAGTAATCAGACTTCCTCAGTTCAATCTGTACGTGGAGAAAAAATCATAGCAACCGTTTCTACTGAGGTAATCTTATTTGAAAACTTTCCTCAACGCCACTCTTGACCCAGGTGCGGACTCTGTGCGGCTGTCACCTGTTCTCACTTCAATTTTTTTTTGTGAAATTTCACAACTGACAAAATGCTGCCTGGGAGGATTACCAAACTGGATATCGGACATTTCTGCATATCATCGCATGGATAGCAAAGCTGAATAAAAGCCGAATGCATCGCGCACTCCAGGAAACGTAGACTTATTCCCCAATTCCCCACAATTTATTTCTTGTTCTTTTGTTAATACCAGTCAAGCGTTCAACCGCTGCTGTAATGTAGTCGTTGCTGAGTTTTGAGCCAAATCTGACTCCAGCGACCTTCCAAATAGAGCGAGAATTTGGCACTCATAAAACGCACCTACTGTGCTCCATCCATTCACTGCTACAGCTGAACACCCGATTATAGCGCATGCGAGATGCACGAAAATAGCCTGGCCTAAATAGACGTCATTACTTCATGAAACCCTGATTGCATTGCCAAGGACTGACCAGTAATTCCTGTAATTACTGCTACTCGGCTGTTTGTAGTGACCTAAAATAAATCACTTGATACTGAATTATAACGACCTCGACAAAACTTTCACTTTCCTGTATTTCTTTTAACCGCATGCTGCACATATCACACCAGCCACGTAATTCTGAGTATCGCCACTGTTTGCCGCTTTCGACGTCAATCTAAATGGAACAGGTAAGATCATTCAGTACCTTCAAAAAGGAATGTGGAAGCTGCGGTAAGGCAGCAAAAACATACTATTGCCGGATTGCTGCCATGTGTAGCAATTTTTCCGAAGAAGTATTCGGTAAATGACTGGTATGGCGTTTTGTCCCATTGAATTTGAAACGTATTCTGAATCTCCATTAGAAGACGTGTCTGTGACGGCAATATAAGGATGACGTGAAGGAGATGTAAGGCGTGGAGGTAGTGTATGAGGGTAGCCCAGTGTTGTGTCGAGGGCGTCGGAGGTCGATGGTGATCGAGTAAGGCGTCTGATGGTCGTCACATCTGAAATGCATACCACGATCGTCTCCACGCCTCTCCTATCACACCCACTCTTCGTGTGTCATGCAATCCGAAAAACGGCACTATCCGGCAACGGAATCCGTGTCGTTTCCAGCGTGCCAAGGCATCTGCTTGACCCGTCTTCTTTGCACTTTATTTGGGCTAATCGCAACGCCACACAACCACATGTTTCTCTATAGTACCGATATGTTTTGCCTCTTTGTCACTGCTTCGGCCAGTACTTTCATTTGTTCTGTATAGGCTTCTCTATGCATGCACAAGTGGGTAAATAGCCATCTTCAGCACTCACGCTATCTAAATATCGGCTTACTTGTATTTACCATCACATTATGTGAATGAGAATGAGGTACATATATGTATCACGGCGTTTCGATGTACAAAATTGGCTTAGAACTGCCTCTGCTTACTAAAAGGTCACTATAAGTGATGGCAAGTGGTAAAATAGTAGAAGTAATGTATAATATATGCTGAGAAAGCATAAAACAGAATGCATGCTTACCAATTTAGTTCCTTTTCTCAAAATTCCTTGGTTTCTGGTTTTTAGTTTTTTTTTGATTTTTGGTTTTTTACGCCACTGTAAATCTAATGGATTCAAATGAACCGAGCTGAAATCGCAAATAATTGTGAGCCATTCCTTAGTATGTCAGTCACGTTTGCGATTCCAAATGGAAACTGAATGTTTGGTTGAAAAGGTCCCCACCATTTTGACCTTTTTGCTGTTACAGCATGAATAGAAAGAAGTATTTGGCTGTCACAAAAGTTTCCCGCCACGCTTTTGAGTATTGCGAGATTTTTCAGGCTTCTTCTGAAGCTTTCTATCCAGAGGTTATATAAAGGCCAGACAACGTGTAACCATAAAAAATTTATCACAGCATTTTGCTGTTGGTATGACTTCTGGAATCGTCCTTGGCTCCAAGCATTCTCGACTGCTTTTAGTCCACGTATTCAAAAACAGAGCATCGCAGGCTATGCTGCGAAAAATATGCGTGTCGCGATGGTCCTCTCGACTCCCTCCTACGAGCGAGAGTTTGGTTCCGCAAGTTCCGAAAAGGAGACTTTGGCTCGGGCGACAAACCACGATCTGGTCAGTTGGGTGTAGGTAGATGGATAGCTCCTTCTGGAATTGGTTGAAGAAGATCACGATTCGAAACCAGGGTGAAAATCGGCAGCAGGAACGGTAGTAAAGTCCCCAGAACAGCCAGTCTATAGTTGGCCAATTGGTCACGTTGATCTTGCCTTCGTCCACACCCAAAATTCATTGGGAAAGGCCGGAATACGCCTTGACCTCCCGTAGAGGGCGAGGTCTATTCCACGTCTCAAGTGGCCAACGTATAAGGTGGCACCTAGCCTAGGTGGGGAGCCAGCCAGAGAAAGGGGAAA
>KZ345083.1:210808-220934 GCA_002352805.1 Teladorsagia circumcincta | reverse complement strand
CCAAAAAACCGCTTCTGGTGGGACGGCGGGACGCGGTAACGCGTCACGGGAATCGCGGCCGCCAAAGAGGCAATGTCCCACGAGGTGAAAAAAGGCAAAACGTGCGCTGTCGTCAACGTGTTACAGGCGTTTCTGCGGCAGACTGGTGTGATAATTGTGTTTCGGAGTTGAAAACCTTTAAAGTCATATTTTTCCCGTCACGGAATCGATCCTACGATCTCTCGCCAGTAAGCCCGGACCACTACCGCTGCTTTAGTTTTTTATAACTCTGCTCAGGGAATCGTTTGGTAGATATGGAAAGCAGATTCGAGATCAGCGTCCAAAAACACTTCCAACAGTGTGGTATCTCATTGCTTCTCCATCACTTGCTTTGTGATGAATAAGCAGCTGCCGTCTGTGCTTGTGAATAGCTTTCGTGGTGGAACTTCGAGTTCGGAAGCTCGGCTGAATACTCTTCCCATCTCTTCTCAACCTGATCTGACTTCCTCGGAATGGTGCTGTCGCTGCCCTTCACACTCTTCACCATATTTCTCTTTTGTTTGCTTTCTAGTTCTTTTTTTCCCCTTGCTTTTCGTTTCATTCCCATAGAGCACTGACGGTAGTGGTTATGTGCTAGTGCTTGTTAATAAAAAGTTGCTCATGATTGAGACTGCTGAGGCATGGGCTGCAATACCCTGAAAATCCGTTTTTTTTTGAAGTTGAAGGTGGGGAGCCGCCATGAGCTTCATGAATTCATCGAACTCATGAACTCTGTACTCTATGCCACACAAGGAATGGAAAACATGAAAAAAAACGTTGAAAAAAAAACTAAAGACGGGTACTTGTCTAAGCCAGCGCGACAAATATCGAGTTGTAAAGCAGAAAAAAAAACACTTTCAAATAATTACTTTTCCTCGATAAGAATCGATAAATAATGAAAAAAAGCTACGATATCGTGTACCAACTGGCAGAAAAGAAGTTTCGTTCCAGTCAGTTTCGTTCTAGTGATCTGATGCGAATCCCAAACCATCCTTGTGAGATCATCACGCCTAACGTGGGAACCAAGAAATTACTGAGACACCATTGAAGTGCTGATGTTTCTAAGAAGTCCCTATGCTGCCTTAATATCTTGACGAGATTCGTGGATCGTATCGGCCAGCACAGTATAGTTAGCAGTAATTCGAATGAGTGAGAAAAGTCCTTTCTCTGTCATGATTAACACGTTGACGACAGCGTGACGCGGTAACGCGTCACACTTTCACCCCATTTTGGCTAGTTATTTTTGATTGATCTACTATTTTTCATATTTCGGAATAGTGTCCATGCACTATCTCAAATTAAAAACTGTGCATCAATCACTAGTAGTGAAAGTATTGAAAAAGTTTTGATGATTGTGAAAAAAAATAAAAAGGTGCCGAGGTACACTCACAAGGGGCTGTCGTCAACGTGTTAAGAACTGTAAGCGCGTTTTCATTCCCTATCAGCTCAAACCAGGAGCTCTTTAAAAATTTGTCATGCTGCTGAACAGCCTTCAGCAGACAGAAATTTTTGAAGATAATTTCAGAATTCACCGTACCTTAGACGAACCAGTCTCACTTGTATGTGAATGTGAAGATGATCGATAGTGAAGTGAAATACGCCGCGATTGTTTTCGAATCTGTAAAGTTACGAGTTGTTTTCGAAAAGTCCACATCTTCCATTGTCAAACATTCGACAGACGCTGTTACAAAGTATGTGTGAATTGTAATAGCTGCGACATGGTTATGAATAACAGCGTTAAGCGATAAGGTCGTGTTAATTTGCTATGCACAACAATGTGACTTTCCTTCATTCATTTCCGATATCAATAACGAGGCTTTCGTTTGTGTGAGAGAGCGATCTGCTGCTTAGTAATGCATTCGAAACACAACAGCTGCATGCGAGACGTGAAACGAGAGCTGCACTGGTGCATTTCAGTGTGCCATAGAAGGACTAACAAAAAGCTCCGATACTTTTAGAAGATGCACAAAGGGGGTAGACGGTAATAGTCAGTCACTTCGAAGGCAATCTTCACGGTGAAACTTCTCTCAAAGTAGCTTTGCGCCGGTTAATGTGGCTGAAAGTAATCCATCGCAGGGGAAAGGAAGGACGGGAGGTGATTGTGAAAACGGAACAGAAATAGTCAAGCTCTCGGAGACTCACTGCTAATTTGGAACTTCTGTGTGCGGAAGCAGCCGTCGCACCCCATTCCTCCCCCTTACCGGATAAGACCCTCAATGGGCACTGTTGCGCCAATGCGATCCCGAAAACAAAGCGTATTTTTGTCATAACTTTAGCTGTAGAAAGACAGGCGGACGGTAAAGTTGCGGAACGACAAGCAGTTTGCAGCAGCGGATGTGGCCCCAGCGATATAGCATGACCCTCACCGCGCCGCTAGCACCGCTGCACGCCCAACCTATTGCCGTCTGAGCCTCTAGCCGTATAGCACAGAGAGAGTGTCAGCGTTAAAGAGGGCAGCATTGATGAGAGTCGCATCAATGCGGACATCAACGCGCATGTAAGGGGTTCTATTTCTCGAGTTCAAGGCCGTCTCTCATGGTTTTTTCTTCATCCTGACAACATCACTCGATTTTTGAGCTGCTATCTTACCATAAACTCCGTCTTTAAATTGAGGCATGGCCTGAGTGTTGTACTAGCGCTTCTACCACCTACTAAGTACGGATTCGTTCAGGATGAGTTCAGTTTTGATCCCTATCACGTGGTAAGTGTTTCATCAATCAATCTGCAACGTAATTAAGTAACAAGTGCCCAGAAATCCTTCCTTTTCTGTTGAATATGAGTTGTGTTCGTGGTGTCGTGGTGTCATGATGTTTTTTCTACTTTCGCCGTTGAGAGCACGTCAAAGCGCTGAGTTGGAGAAATCCTCTAATGAAAGGAACGAACTTGAACACACCTTAAGCCCACTTGAAGGTGGAATTCACGATGAAGAGGCACCTCATTGCAAATTAAGTTAGAGATGGTCAGGGTTGCACGAAAGGAAAAACCAGAGGAATATTACCATAATCACAAAGTGGGACCCGTGATTGTCGCATTGATGCGACTCTCATCGGTGCTGCCCCCTTCATGGAAACGCTATCTCCGCTTAAGGCCTAGAGTTTGAGGCATGAGAAAACGCGAGCGGTGGGCGTGGCTCGCCAATTTCGCCAAGAGTGAGGCCATGCTAGACCACCGAGGGCTTACCTCTTGCTGCCAATTGAATGTTGGTCTGCCTCAAGAGGTGGTCCGTCTGTCTCCCAACTAGGTGAGTTTACCGTTCTTCGACCTTCCTTCTTATAAAGAAATCAATTAATGTCCTTTGGAAACGCTTGACTTTTGAAGCGTTTACTCTCCTGCGCCAAGTTATATTACTGCACAGAAGACTCCAGATGGAATATTTGTGTGGGGTCCATAAACCTGGGCGGAAACTGTCTGCAAAGGTGCAGCCGATGCTTCTAGCCGCAGGGCAAGCCAATAAATATCGTAGAAATACCTTATTTGCAATGATTTAGGCTTCCCCATGCTCTCCAATGTTGTCTAGCTCGTGCAAATCGATGGGACTGTGAACATTTCAGCCGTTTTACGAGTTGCGGCCTTTCTTGAGATGATTTTCATCATGAACGTTACCTTTGAAGAGACGGCGTGAAAACAATCGACAAACAATCGACAAACAATTCGAACAGAAGGGGAGAGGAGAATAGCAGCCACTTTTCACCAACATGAACATAAAAACAAATGACAAAAGAAGGATGAGGTTAGTTAAGGCGGCACACTTAGCTCTGTCACTCCTTACCGCAGCTGCAATACTTGTCCTTCGTCGTGCGATCAACTGAAACTTTTAAGGTTTTTTAGAGCTTTGACACACGATCGGAATTTATTACGTAGAACAAAGGGGCTTCAATTGTCACGACACACAGAAACAGAAGAAACTAGAATGACGTTACATTTCACCGTAAGCAATTTGTAGACGTTAGAGCATAGGAATTATAGAGGGACACCATTTGTCTAGAGGTGATCAAAAACTCACTTTTCGTTTGAACGCTCGGTATGACTTGTAAAGAAAGCTGAGAAATTCTGACAAAAACTTTCCGATATCGGCGATTGTTACCAGTAATAAAGGAATTCCAAATAGTGCGAAGATTATACATGCTACTCTTCCAGATGTCGTCGTTGGTACCAAATTTCCATAACCTAAACGATGTGTTTATGAAAAGTCGTTGGCACAACAATGGAAATAAAAAATAAAATGGAAATAAACTGCGAAAAAAGAAGTCAGAAAATTTACTCTTGGTTTTTAAAATGTGACAAGATGGTCCGAAAGAGTGATTGTTTCTCGTGTTCAATACTGAATAGTCATATAGTTGAACGTTAAACGCACTCTCAGGCAAGGTAGAAATCGCTCGAGAAAACAGCAACCCTTGTCGAGGATTTTCGCTTGTTCTTTCACGCTCTCCCGCGCGGACATCCATCTCACCATCCGCGAGCCGTCTGTGCCCTCCGCGCGCGCATTAACCCTAGACACTACTCTCGCACAGTTGAGAGCCATGGGCGAGGAATTCCTCTACCGTTATTCACCCTGATTTCAGGTATTCAGGTATTGGGTTGCAAAAAGTATGTTTGTCGTGTTTCGAAATGCGATATGAGTGAGCACCTGAGGTTTTCGCAATATCTATTTCCTCGTCAAAACAGTGTCATCCGCTCTGGACACTACATGACTTTACACAATGACACTTATCAAAAATTTGCTTTTAGTGATTATGTAATCATTTCTCAGTCTAATCTGGTATCCAACAACTTTTTTGGGAATTTAGTTGTGCATAACAATGAAATGTTTTATTCTGTTCGTTTGGATTAAAGACACAAGTCACGACTAAATTTTTGAGGAATTCCTTTCCTTGAGCGAGGTACAGTAGGGCCTCTACTGATAAGGGCTGGGTACTGTCGCTACTAGAAATTTCGCCACAAGGGAGTCAATGCCTTCGCCTAACCGCTGCGATCGCTGCATCCATATCAATCGCGGCTTGTGTGGCGTTTGCGCCCTCTCGCGTCCTTGTATTCTCTCGCATTTTCCTTTCCCTCGCAGCGCAGAGTCTCTCCGTCATATCATAGCCAACCTCACAAAAGAAATTTTGTATTTTTTACTGTGCCTTTTGCTTGTTCTCCCCATAAACTTTACTCGTAACACTTCTTGCCTTTTTGAACAAAGTAACACATCGATTAGATCGCGCGCCATGCCTCTAAGGATTAGAGGGAAACCTTGAACCTTTGAGGAATTGGCGTTTGTATGCGACATAAACCATGCAACGATTTGCAAAGGGTTTAGTAGACAACTCAATATATTATCCACTAAGATTGATCTGGTAGCAAGTAACAGACCCTGGAGGGAACGGAGGCCTGGTTGGCCCAAGCAAGATTGAATCGAGGATTTGAGCAAAAAGGCTCGTGTTTTGTTGCGACACTTGCCGATACAATAGCTCCGCCCATGATTCAAAGGATTCAATTATATTTCAGAGTAAAACGATGTAATAGTTCCTACTATGTTAGAGAATGGAAGAGTATATTTTGACCGTGCAGCTAAATTGCTGCTTAACTACCTGAGCTTCCTGCAAGAAGATGTATGAACTTTCCGACGATTTTTTTTCGTTCAGAACCCTTTTTTGCAGTCGACGTTCTCGTCTTTCTCGAATTATAGAACGTAATTCGTCAAGCCGTACAATTTGCCCTACGCAACGAACTTCATTTGATCACGTTGGCTCACATGGTTCGACTTCCACTTTGTTCTATCGATTTTCAACTATCCCGTCGGCGATTTGTTTTTTTTTTTGCAAATCAATTCGAGTTGCTGTGCTGTACATCGAAATCCTAACCCAGTGAATTCTAAGTATGTTCGTGACACCCTAACAGGCCGTTTAAACCCTCAATTTTCTGCTTCTGTACCCAAACGTGTGTGATCGCTCGCCCGCCCCACGGGAAACGCACAGTTCTAATCCATATGGAATCTGGATCGCTCTTAGGGTCAACTATCCGCTTGTACAAGTGCAAAGTAGGGGTCGCATTCAGCCCACGGATGTGTGGGGGCCGTATCGTAAAGCCGATGTCAGACTTTGCGAATTGCGCGCTCGCTACTAGCGATTCGCAAAGTCTGACATCGGCCTTAAGGGAGGGCCAGTGATGGGAATCACGGGGATACCCCTCGTTGGAGGTGCGTAAGAATCGGCTTTTAAATTTCTCCGCGAATTCGAACCACGGGTGCGGCACGTACGTGGGTCCAATACAAGTGGGATGGGCACGCTGCATTCGAATACGGTAGGCGCGAATTGCATGTACGTGGCGAGTGGTGTCCACTGAAATGAAGTGACGAGACGCTTGGAAGGAACTCGCACATTTCAGCTTTTCACACATGTAAGTGACTGCCCTCACACCCACCCCTGAATTCGCCACACTCTCCCTGGCTCAAGAATTCCCTCCTCCCCCCCCCCCCCGATGCTAGTGACATCATAACAGCGAGCAACAGTCTCCGCGTACATACATTTCGCGCCTACCGTATCCAAAAAACGCGACGTGCCCTTCCCATCTGTAGCGCACCCGTCCGTGCATCCTACGGCAGGCGTTTTTTTGTAAATCGCTTCGCATTCGATAGATACATTCACTGATAAAAAATATTGCTTCACAAAAATGCTAGAATGTGTTCAAAACTTATAGCGAGTAGAGATTCCAGAGGTATGGGTTTCAGTTCCGCCTGGGGCGAAAGTTTCATTCATAACTTAGCAGTTTTGTGAAACATTCGCATTGCGAACTGCGGCGCAAAACAGCAGCTAACAAACAACAAGTCAAAAATACCGCGCTGGAAGAATTCAGAAGTTTCTGTTCTTAGTCACTTTGCAGCAATGTGCAATAATTTGTAAGGGTCGACTTCTCTACCCACAGCGCCAACATTTGCCACATCCCACCAACTCATAAAACCTTCTGGACTGCCATAATTTTCACATATGTTTGCACTTTCAAAAGATTGAGTACGAAAGCGCACATACCAATTGTTGTGATGACGGTTGTGGCGAAGAAAATACTGTTTGGATAGGTCCATAGTAAACCCTCTCCTTTTGTCTTGTTCATTAGATGATGTTCGTTGATGAATTGATTTCTATACGATACGAATATATTCTTCACTAATTGCTCGAAATATTCCTGATTTATTGAATTAAATGCTTCTCGTGAAATTCGGTTGTCGACATCCTGAAAACGTGCATTCAATTCACAGCGTAGTAAAAATGTTCGTGAAATATTGAAATACATTTTTATTTTTATTAGTTATAGGGGGAGAAGTACTGCGCCCTCCGCGTGACAAATTTTGCAGCAATCTCTTCCTTCAGATCGCGTCGATTTTGTGCTCCTTTCTGCCTAAATACAGTAGTAACCTGTGTCTACTGTGTTTGATGCTGAGCAAAACGTTGTCCCTCATCCGTTGGTGCTGCAGGTTTTCGCGTCAGGGCTGCTCAAAGCAACTCTCCCAGCAGAAGTCGTCTCGAAGAATCTTCACTGGGTTGGATGGAGCTGCCCACGTTCAGTAAAAATGCGCCGTTGTCGCGGCTCAAAATTGCGCGATACACCACTAGGGTTTTAGCAAGTTGGCTTGGGGCCACTAATCCTAGCTCTTGGACGAGTTACGTAGCGCACACCTATAACACGCAGTGTGGACTACGGTGTAGCAGCTAATTCAAATACTCGCAAGATTGTTGAACGGTAAAACAGGTTACATCGTTCAGTACGTCTGACCCCCCCCCCTGACTTTTTCAGAATGAATTCGTTTTAGCTTCATTGACGATTTCCTCTGCCTCTTTTTTCACTTATAGTCAATTTGGCATCCACAACTTTATTATGAACCTCTGGGACTCCACAATTCAATCTGGGGGTGTTGCTTTAAATTCGCTGTCGTGTTCTGTAGCAAAAGGCCAAAGTCTGCAAACGGTTTCAGGATGACGTCTGATTGCACCGTCTGCAGCATAGCACTGTTTGATTAAGGGAGCACGAGCGAGAGCAGAAATTCTACGCGAATTTGGAAGCGCGCAGGGTGTGACGCGTACTTTCTTCTCACACCAACTTCTATTACTGGTGGGTGACTTCGAATTCCTTATCATACAGATCTTATGAAATCACCGAAGAATTCTGAACCACCAGTTCCGGAGAGAGGACAAGGGGGGGGGCTCTGTGTTCTGGTCCTATCACGACAAGAAAGAACTGATGAGACAGGTGGTGGGCCTTTTACGCATTACTCTAAATTCCACAGATAGGTTCCCTTCCATTGAATGCACTTCTTTCCTGACCCCTCCCCCTTCTTCTTTGTTCTCAATAATATCTTCTAGGCTTCTGGCTTTTTTAATTCTAAAACAACAAAACATTATAACAAAACATCTCAGGTAAACAGTAAACAATGAATAAACAACAAAGTAAACAAGGAATATGTCTTAGGACGGGATCATCAATGGGATTTTGAGGTATTTTGGATTTTTTTTTTGCTTTTGACCACACGCATTAGAGATCACGGCAATAAATAAGTAAATAAGGAAATAACATAGCATAGTAAATGACCTGTGTTATGTTCCAAATGTGGTCCTGAAAATCATCTCGTAATCCAAAAATAGTTCGTAGTTCGTAATCACGTTGCTGCAATGAATGAGAGTTATGGAAATCATCTTCGGTTCATTAACTCGACAATTACATATTTACGTCTTTTTTTATCAGAGAACTCACAAAAATAAAATCATGGCCAATGAGGAGAAAAATCCAAACAAAAATTTCGACTTGATCTTACACTCACCACTAACTCATTTGGACCTTCAATTGCATGAAAAATCGTAGCTCCTATGAGGAGGTAGGCGAAAAGCAGACACACCAATCCGACATGAGGTAATATTCGCTTTGCGTACTTAAACAAGCAGATTGTTATTAGGAATCTTTATCATCACGACATTGCCTCATTATGTCTCCCCCTGAAATATGTTGACCTAGCTTGAGGAGAATATGGTCTTATTTTTCTATGCTTGGATTAGATATCTACCTTTGCCAGAT
Source organism: Teladorsagia circumcincta (assembly GCA_002352805.1). NCBI lineage: Eukaryota > Metazoa > Nematoda > Chromadorea > Rhabditida > Trichostrongylidae > Teladorsagia > Teladorsagia circumcincta. The sequence goes on along the minus strand of KZ345083.1, from coordinate 211,874 downwards.
TCTTCTCGACACAACCTTCACATGATCACACTCTTTCTACCTCTGTGGGAAGGAGTATGGTTTTCACTAGTACAAGTAGTCTAACTTAGTCGTCTTATGTTATTCACTACAAGGCAATTTACGAGAGAAGCTGTAAACAGCATGGACGCCTCAATGAATGGAGGTGCCATTCGTGAAGCAACACCCCCAGGATTCACCTTGAGGAATCTATTTGTCAACTGCTCGTTCACAGCTCCATTATTGCCCGCTGTGAACTCCATATTTGATCTAGGGGTTTAAATTGACAGCTTCCAGTCTTGCTACATCTGTTCAAAGACTATCAAGATGTCCGCCGGCTGTCCGAGATGATCGTTCCACGCAGCACCCTGCCCTCAAGGCTTGACCTCACTAATCCTGAACTGTCCGCAACGTCTGCCTGCTGGTTGGGATAGAGTAGCCTATGAGTATCGCAGGTGTACTCTTGTAGCAGCGCGAAAGTGCACGAGAATGGCGCTAGGACCTTACAAAGTCAGCATTGGCGACTTTGGCGACTAACTCAGCATACGGACGAGATACCTTGAGCCATGATACACAACGTGTATTACGGCGTTGCGGCTAGTTCAAATACGCGCGGGTTACCGTAGCCATGGAGCAAGCGAGCTCGTACAATTCGTCCGGTCAGCCCCTTCCTTATTTGAAAGGGGATACTTGTTAAGGGCAAGGGCTACATCGGCGGTATTCCTTGCTTCTTTTATCATTGATAGTCAACTGCTCGTTCACAACTCCATTGTCGCCCGCTGTGACTCACATATTTGATCTGGGGGTTTACGTTGACAGCTTCCTGTCTTGCTACATCTGTTAGAAGACTATCAAGATGTCTATCGGCTGTCCGAGATGATCGCTCCACGCAGCACCCTGCCCTCTTGGTGAGACCTCACTAGTCCTGAATTGTCTACAACGTCTGACTGCGGGTCAGGGACCACTCCAAGTCGTCGCATTTTTTTTTCGAAAAATTCCTTGAAGGCAGCGATCACGATATCTCTAAAAGGCTTTAGAAAAAATATGGGGGTGCGCAATGATATGCAGT
>KZ345083.1:151671-210708 GCA_002352805.1 Teladorsagia circumcincta | reverse complement strand
ACTGTCCGCAACGTCTGCCTGCTGGTCAGGGACCACTCCAAGTCGTCGCATTTTTTTCGAAAATTTCCCTAAGGGCTCACATGAACTCGAAACTTGCTCTATAGGCAGATTGAGCAGCTGCTTGTTGTAGTAGGAGAAGATTGCTGACCAGGATAAGAACACAGGAGTATATCCAAATGCGATGCTTAACGATTCAGTTAATCTACCCAGGTGGTCACTCTTTTACTAACTTAGGTCCAGCTTGAAGACAATGGTTCACCTTGAGAGCATATTTGTATACGTGAACGGTTAAAAGCACGCTCCGGGATTAGGCACGCCCACCTTTTCCATCCCCGAAAGTAGTAGACAGGCGGACCAGGGTTTATATCGCGTTCCCTTCGTGGGTTGAAAATGCGTGACAAAGGCGGCAGAAGCCCACTCAACCCGCAATCCACACCTTGTTCGCAAGCCCCGCCTTCCGCAGTCGGCCGCCACGTGGTGCTGCGTGAAGAGCGCGGGCGCAGTTGTAGCCGCGCTTGTATTGCGGGGATTTCATGCCATCTAACCCTTTTAGTGATGCAAGAACCACGTGGTGTGCTGGACGCATTCTACGCCCATTTTTATCGCGAGGCTTGCCTTTAAATATGCACACATATGCTGTCGACTCTTATGCTATGAGGTGCTCCATGCCCTCCTTTGTAGTTAATAGTAGGAGAACCACTCGAGGTATGCCTCTAACCTATGTATTACGACGTTGACCTTTACAAATACAACCCCCTCCCCTTTTCGGTCGGCCAAATACGAACCCCTCAATGGATTTTGTCCAACGGAGGTTGACCCTGGTTGACAATGCTTTCACTTTCTTTTTTTCTTTCTTTTTTTATGAAGGGATAGCTGATAGTTCAAAAACCCAACACACTTACATTTACTGCTTTTCAATTACTTTTGCAGCCCTGCAGGAAAACTTTGTGGATTAGCTGATTTTCAGGAACATTTTCTCCCTAGGCGCATTAACCCCATGGAATATTTCTGGAGTTCTCAAGAAGTCCTGGAAATACGAGCTATTGTACGTCATAGCTCGCATTATGGTGAGAGTAAAAACGCGACAAATGTTTTTATTAGGTTGTCTCATAAATAGTGTCGTTTTTCTTTAAACAAAAAATTTTGAGATAAAATTCTAGGCTTTGAAAACATCTTATATACCATTCGGAAGAGAATTGTCTGCTCTACAAAAAAGCATGTTTAGTTTCTATAATCACTGCGCAGTTTTCGAATTTCTAGTCTTCGAATTGGGAAGTCCAGTAGACGAAAATCAGCCAAACCGACAGCGAGCTCTAACACTATTTTCCTTGAGGAAAAATCAATCAATGATGTACCCTTCACTTACTCATGACCTCTTCTAGACATTTCGCTATTAGGCTTGCCAGCAACTCGCTTCGCTACTTTCGCAGATTTGGCTTTCCCGCAAGAATTCGATGGTCAAGCACCCGCCCTCGAAATTTGGGTCAGAAATTTTTTAAAGCCGAGACATTGAAGAACTAGTGGAATGTTAAGAGCAAGCCATATCTAAGTTGAAAATGTATATCTGATTGGTTTTCTCTCCTTTTCAAGGGAAATTTTTTGCAAAGTAAAGTGTTCATTTTCGTGTATCGGTCACCCTATCACGCAGCCCTAAAATTCGACCTGATTCACCACGAGTATAAAACCAAAACATATGGGCAAGTTCAACAGTAGAATTGCTTACGAATGCCATATCACTTTATATGAAACAATGGTGATTTAGCGGAAAAATTTTAATTTGAAGAACACTACGGCTTATCAAAAATCAAATTCGTAAAGAAATGGGGGGAGGCTTTTTCTACAACCCAACGCGAAATGTTTAGAAGAGGTGATGAGTAAGTAAAGGGTACATCATTGATTGATTTCTCCTCAGGGAAAATAGTGTTAGAGCTAGCTGTCGGTTTGGCTGATTTTCGTCGACTGGACTTCCTAATTCGAAGACTCGAAATTCGAAAACTGCGCAGTGATTATAGAAACCAAGAACGCTATTTTGTAGAGCAGACAATTCTCTTTCGAATAGTTTATGAGGTGTTTTGAAAGCATGGGATTTTAGCTCAGAAATTTTTGTTTGAAGAAAAACGACACTATTTATGAGACAACCTAATAGTAATCGATCAACTTTGTAGCACGACTTCTCAGAATTCATCGAAGAAGGCCAACTCGACGCTATTCATCAATAACATACGTTGTTTTGGTGTTGACTAGAGGGCATAAACACTCGATCTGCCTACTATTGGAGTGTGTCGAATTGAGCCGTTTAGCCATCTCTTCATCGCATTTGTGCGACTCTTACTTTTCAGTAATCCTTAGGCAATCTCAGCTACATCTACACTATCGAAAAATCACAAGGTTGAAACCCGTTTCTTTCTTCTTTTTGCCTCATTGATCTTCTGCAAATGTGGGCAGGGGTAAATAAATGAAAACGGAAAAGAATCGACATCGATCAATCCTAATACGAATGCGCAGCTCCCTCTACCTTCATTTAGAATCGTAGTAGCATTGGAATACAGTTTGAGGTATACACTATCTTACGGATGTAAGAGACAGCTCTTAACCCCAGACGAATCTGGTACCATTTGAAGTTGAAGGAATAGAAGACTTGGTAGGCATCGGTACGATCCGGGATTCAATCTCTGACTCGCGCAAACAGTAAGCAGCCACTGCCTCCACACCACTTTGCTCCCTCCCTCCCTCCCCCCTCTGCAGAGAAGTGTAGTGTTATGACTGATCATCGAAAACTATCATCAATAAGAGGGGCACAAAACCACATTTCATACATTTTATTTTACGAAGCCATGGAATCCTTGCCTGGGTTTTTGCATTGGAGAACTTAGCCCCAGATAACGCCAAATTTTCAACAAGTAGATTTGTTCAAAGATTGTCAAAACGCCTATAATTCCAAACTAGATTGTCTTCTCGAGGTAAAATTGGCCACTGTCTTTTGATTGACCTCATAAACCGCATTAACGACAGAGCTTTTCCCAAAATCATAGCGCAGATACATACACGCCGTCTGTTGATCCTAACCTATCGGAGTCACTGCTGCCAACCTAAATTCCCACCTACGCTATTTTAAGGGTGTGTGTCGAATTTATGAGTGTAGCGAGACAAGGCAAGCCTCATTTCGGTTTTTTCTACGATTTCCTAGTGTGACCTGGAACATAAAGGCACGCTTCAGGAATCAAGCTCGCTCGCCTGTTCAATATCCGATTGGGGTACATAGGCGGACCAGCACTGATGCAGTGTGTTCGTCGCGGCTTGGAAGTGGGCGAGAGAGGCGCTAGCAGTTCCCCTGACCCGCAAACCACACCTCCATCCGCAAGCCCCGCCTTCCGTGGTCGGTTGCCACGTGACGCTGCGAGAAGAGCACGGCCGCAGTTGCGGCACGTTAGCATTCCGATCACTGTCATTGGCGCTGTAGCAACTGGAGCTACCCGTTCGTGAAACTCATCCAAACCTCTCTTTCCCCATTCCAATGTGGAATGCGGCTGCAATAGAGGAAGACCTGGTTCGGGGCCTGATCGAGGATTTCTTTTCCTTCTTTTGCTTTTTCAGGCCCTTCTCCACCTACGCCCTCATTACTGAGAGCTACTAGACACCCATTTATCCCGGAGCTTGCCTCTAAAGCTCCGGTTATCCCGGAGCTCGCCTCTAAAGCTCCGGGCAGGATTACGTACCAAGAGCCAGCCCCTCCTCGAGTAAGAAAGAGGGTCTTAAGCTCTGGAGTCGCGACACTGTCCCGACTCAAAGTGCGAGGCAAAGGCACAAACAATTAGGCCATGCATTGTCCGTCGCCAGCGCTTCCATCCTTATCAGTCGCGGCATACGTGGCGTCTGCGCCCTCTCGCGTGCGGCGTGCTCTCTCGCGTCTGCCTTCTCTTCGCAGCGCACTGTCTTTCCGTTACACCACTGCCACACAACGAAATTCAGTGTTTCTATGGCGCTTTTTGCTTTTTCTCGCCACTAAAGTTCCTCATTGCATTTCTTAACTAATTTTCGAACAAAACAACACACTAATTCGATCCCGACCCGTGTCTTTAATGTGCCGATACTGGAAATTGGACTTTCCTGAGCTCAAAAGCAATCACTTCCAAATAAGGACATTTTTGAAATTCGAGATGTTGAGAATGAATACAGCATCTCTTCGAGTCAGCTCCATCACACTAACTTTTTTGTTATATGAATTTGGGCGGTATAATATCAAGCAAAGCAACAGAAGAAATAGTCTAAAAGGGAGCCGCATACCTCTTCTTTCGAATTTCAGCATACTACAATTTCTGAGCTGAAATTTTATTTTTTACAATGACAAAAACAGTACCGTGATGTATTTTCGCTCTCTCGTCTCCATATCAGTTTCGTCGTCCGAGATCGGAGGCCCAGACGCGGTGAGATCCATCTCCATTGGAATCTCATTGAGCGACGAGCATGAGCTCTCCGAGCCCTGTAGTGGAGAAAATAATAAAATAAGGATTCGTACGGATTAGCTTATTGCTAAATGCTTGCGACTGTTTTGCTACAACCATCTCATTCCTACGGCATTTCTTGCCTTTTCAGCGCTCCTGCTCTATCAATTTTAATTACTCTAAATCCTTTTTTCTAATTGAAATATCATGTGAGTGAAAGCAAATAGTATCCTCCCTTTCAAAAAGCGAGAAAGTGTCGGGTACAGACCACATACCATAGCTGACGACTGCCGCGAAATAGCGGCGTTGCCAACTACAACGTTTTCGCGCCGTCGTCAGTTGTGGTGTATGGTCTGCACCCGACACTTTCTCGCTCTTTGAAGGCGAGTATACTTCATGTTAAAGCGTCATAGCATTATTAGAGTCAAAACAATAGAACGTAGGTAGGGTAGGGGCAAAAAATGACTACAATTCCCATAAAAATGGACTCGGATCCAGCGCAACAATTCTATTCAGATTTAACATGCTGATGACCTCCGCGATGTGCTCTTACACCCATCCTTTTTTAATTTTTCATCAATGGCTATTTTCACAAATAATTTCACCACTAGTAATAAGCATGAGTCTCGGTATATAAGGAACTATGTACATGTTTATCTGTTTTTTTTTCAATCAAATATTTATTTTGTTTTTTCTCTGAAAACGCAAGCACTGAATCAGCACATAAACTAAATTTTAATTTACAACGATTTTTTTGAGATTTATTTAGAGCCTGTTACTTCTCAAAATAAATAACAGTAATAATCATAACACCCAAAAATGTTTAAAAAATGCAGCTTTCAACTGTACATGTTTCTAAACAATTTTAAATGTTTCGGATGCATTGACAGCCTAAATTAAATTGTGGTCATTCTTGCAACTTTTGTAAAAACCCAAAAAACTGATATTTTTCCAAGCTGCTGTCCTGCAATTCTGTGGATGCGGTTCAACCAGAACCAGACGGCTCAAAAACAACATGAATAATCTGATTTATAACCCATTATATTTACAAATAATTTGATTCACATCTTTCAGTAGTTTACTATTCGCTTTTCACAATAACATGGTCTGCCTTGACAAAAAATAGTTGCGAACTCCCATTCAGACTTTGTCTCTTCTTTCCCGTACTCACCGATTTCACACCAGTACTTTACTACTTCAAATGGCGCTGCAAAAAAGGAAGGCAGCGCTAAATAAGCGGCCGTTCTACTACGAAGTCAAGCATATTGTAATTTTCACGCGAGAAATTATTTGTTAATAGATGTTGAGTAATCCGAAGCACAACAAACTTACCATATCGAACTTGTCTTCATTTTGGGCGTACATGCCAAATCCGGTGGATTATTGGAATTTATAGAGATTCATGGAGTTGTTGATCGACTTCAGTTCAGATCGATGCGATGGCACGTAGTTCGTGGTAGTTTGACTATAGCTCGATGTCGTCAGTTGACAGCTGCTGTCCGTTGAGCATTCAGCATCGGTCAGGTGTAAGCGAAAAGAAATCACCACAGATATGACATGATGATGTAACATTTTGATGGTTTCTCTTTGGAAACGTGAAGTTGGTAGCCGTTTTTGCAAAAATTCATGATTTCTTCATTTAAATCCAGAATTATTGATCAAATTGTCAAAATGCAGAACCTCATAGTGTTTTCTAGTAAAATTCGCAAACTTTTCAAAGATTTTCAAAGTTGTTGCTTTCTAACTACTATTATCATGTTCGTTATTATTGTGATGACTTCAGCGTTTTTACTGTTTTCGCTTTTGAACGATTATTAAGCAAATGAATGGAAGGAAGTACAGTGGAAACGGAGTTAGGGGGGGGGGCAGTCACTACAAGCTTATCCGCAACACTAAAGGGCACACCTTCGGATCTGTTACATCATAGGTAAAATAATAGTTGAAGGGCTCATTTCAGTGGACTCCTGATCTGACCGGTGACCGTTCTACTACATCCCACACATCCTGCCCACATCCTAGGCAATTTTTGGCACTTGGTGATGTTCCTGGGCTCATGAACTCCTAGGCCTGGACAGGGATGTCTATCCCCTGGTTCAGTACCATTTCTTAGGGCCAATGCGAACCGAAAAGTGAAATCACCTCAGGAATACTTCCACACTACACCGGTGCTTATATAAAATTAAATAATATGTAAAAATATATTTGATACTCAAAATATAAAAATATATTAAGTCGATTCATTAACGATGTTCTCCTTATCATTAGTACTGGAGCACAAGACAGTGCACACTTCCCCCCCCCCCCCCACCAGCTTCAGTTTCATCTCTAATTACTATTTATAGCTGCTACTTGTTATTTGACGGGATAGCTTGTGCACACCGAACATGGCCCACAAAATGTTTAATGAAGTTGCTAGAAGTGCGATATGTCTCAGCTCGGAAAACGTTTCTGTCGTCTGATTCCTAATGTTTCGCTCATGAGCTCAGCGTAATAAGGGTATGGTTGAGAATAGGAACTGGATACTAGGATCAAATAGAAATAGCTGGTCCTCTAGAAATGAGCGAATACTATTGGGTTGATGCATAATTACTGCGGCTTTTTTCGCGCCTTTTTTCTTGATACAATTTGAATTTTGAGTTTGGGTTTTTTCGTAGGAATAAACTACTGTTTTAAGGAAAATCTACTGGTTTTTTCCTACAAGGCGACACAAACCTGTCTTGAACTTCTTGAACCATCTTTCAACTTGGCTTTTACTGATTGTTCCTTCTCCAAAATGTTCTTGGAGATCGCGGAATGACTCTGCCGCCTTCCATCCTCTCTCGAAGTGGTAGAGCATAATGTGGCGAATTTGAAGATGATTTTCTGTACGCATTTTTTTTAGGTAAAAACAAGTAGATTATCCCTACGAAAAACCCTAACTCAAAAATCAAATTGTATCAAGAAAAAAAGGCGCGAAAAAAGCCGCAATAATTATGCATCAACCCAATACCTTTCTGAAGAACTACATAGTAAGTTGTACGTGCGAGAACCTGTAGAAAACGCGCCAAATTTCGAGAAAACGGGGGGGGGGATATTTAAGTCCTTTTATCTGTTGGATCATGCCAGTCATGGTAGAGAAATGCACACTTGCTATTAGCAAACATCAAATGCATTCACCCGTCGATTTTCCGTATGAACATGAATGAGTGGCGTATTCTACAAAATCCTAATGTCACCGAAGAACCCTTAAATGTATACACATCGAGGTTTTCCTGTGGCTCCGTCGTGAAAAAAATTTGTGTGATATTTTTTCCAACGCGGCAAGACAATTGCTGTTGTTTTTTTTTGCGGTAGAGAAAGCTTACTTGCAGGACCCAAACCTCCCCGTCTCCCATGCCTTGCCTTCCATCTCCTAGCTAGGATTTTTGGAAAAAAAAACTAAAATGGATCCAGGGTAAGGTTGGAGTAGAAAAAATTAGTGGGTAAGAAATAACCCTCAATTAGCTTGAATACCCTTGAAGCCACGGTATAGCCCTGCTGCTATTTCTACAGGACCGAAAACCGGTTTTGGAAATACTTTCACAGAAATCACTTGTTGCGACTGACTGTATCTTTGGCTTATGTCACTGGGATACACATTCGACCAATGACCGCTCGCTCCTTCACAGAGGTTTGTTAGTAGGTAGCGATAATTGCAATAAGATGGTTCATAAAAAAGATTTTGGTAATGGAAGTAATCGCTCAGAGTACGTCGCAGTCGGCAAGATCGGCCTGATTCGAACCAATAGTAAACCCTTCCATTGGTCCTCTCAGTCGTTTACCTTTGGTACCAGGGTAAATAACGGTGAGAAAGTCTCAACCGTGGCTATCTGCTGTGCGAGAGTAGTGTCGAGAGTGAGTAAGTGCACGGAGAGCACAGACTGCTCGCGGGTGGCGAGAGTGAATGTCTGGGCGGGAGAGCGTGACTGAACAGGCCAAAATCCTCGACTAACCGTTGCCATTTCCTCGACCGATTTTTGCCCTGTTTCATCCCTCAAGAGGCAAGGCCCTCGTTTCTCACCGTTCCAAGCGTATACATTGATTCCATTCCATTAATTTTTTTTTCCATATAAGAACTCTGAGCTCATCGTGAAATCTGTCTTCAGGTCCAGGCGCGTAGCTGGCTCAGAGGTTTCAAACATTCTTTGAAACGGCCACCACCTCATGGGTCAGATGTCAAGTGAAACTGAAACCTCACGTTTTTTTAGTTTTCTCGCCATCGCCGTGTTTTAACCTGCAGGAGGATGCTGCACTGTGCTGACGGCTTATCTCATCAATAATCTCCAGGCATCGTCCCCTGCTCTCCGGATTGCAGCTCATTCTGCATCGCCATATCTCCTTAGCATTTTCAATTGATGAGAACTTTTCTCCCTCTTTAGCGTCGTTAATATCAAACATCAGACTGCCTTCAATTCTATTCAAGATTTGGCTCTGATTTGCTTGCCTTTCAGATTTGTCGAAATTCGATGAGTTTATTTTTACGTCGAATTACTCAAATTCTACCTTTCAGGATTCATCTTCAAGAACTGACTGTATTGTTCCCGCTCTTCAAATTTGCTCCTTGTGGTCGTAGACGATACGACAAGAAAAAAATCACAGGCTTCATCACAGATCTACAGACATGGAGGTCAATGAAGGAAACAGGTACGGGTTTTCAAAAATATGCATAGGTCGCTTGCTTCTCTCAGAGGTGAACAGGCCAACCTTTTCAACTGAAATCAAGTCATACCTTCACATTCACCTTGAAGGTAGGCCTGGAGCTGCTTTCAATGTGTGCTAAACACTCTCCGGGTCTCTGGACAGAGTTCTGAAGCGGTAGTGGGCAGGGCTCACAGGCAGAAAATCGCTGGATTCGTCTTCTCAACAGCAACCTAGCTAAAACGGCTTCTGCCATTGTTGCCTCTCCGATTCTTGGCAAAGGTTGTTTGAAGGGATTGCAAGCAGTTGAGAAATAGAGGATAGTGACAGCATCCAAGGTAGCTTAGAAAAAAAACGTTTATAAATCCGTTCAGAGAATCCGTTTAGCAGATGGAAGCAGTTCTCAGCTCAGCGTCTCGAGCCGCAGGGAAATATACCTCTATCAATTTTCTCAACATGACCTAGAGGCCATGACCTTGTCAGTTAGCCTTCCTGTACGAGATTTTCAACTTTATCGGGCTGGCTCTTATGCGTAACCTCACTTATGTTTCGCAAGTTCATGCTCCATCCTCCTACGCACTCTTTTAAACTGCAACTTACTCTTCTCATGACAGATAATATTTAGAAACGTGGTCAATGTGACCACACAGCTGTCAACCACATGGCTGCTTTCACAACTGTCCACCAACCTATTGCCTATAAGCAGTTTTAAAAGTTCCATGTGCGACATAATATAGGATATCTATCAGTGCAGAGTGATAGTTTTTAGCAAATGGGCGAATCCTCCTCATGCTCAGGAAAATTTGGGACGGTCCTTGAACAAATAGGTTTCATATGTATTTACAAGAGTGATTCTGAATCTCGAGTTTTACAGCTGTTTTCTGGTTTCCTTTCTTCTCATTTTTATGTGTGCTTCAATAGGAGACAGTTATTATTAGAGAGCATCTGGAACACATTCTCGCTCTCCTCCGCTCTCGAACAGCAAGTCCACTTTCAAGATAGTACCTGTCTGTGGCGATTGATGTCACAGCTGCTGGGTTAGCATGGATGTCGGCATACCCACCTTCGAACTCGTTCCCCCACCATCTCGATGTCCATCACTATCACGAACACCTCGAGAAGCTGCACAAAGTCCACACTGAAAAGGAGCAATCGGTTTATGGCTTTCAGCACATCAGTCGATCATACTATGTAGAACCCCTTCGGTGAATTAGCGGCTGAATGAATGGGACGGAGTTTTGCCACTAATCAGAGATTTTGAAAATCGTTCGTAGAAAGTTGCACTATGCGTGGGCGTGGCCAGAAAAACGCACATATTGTGCACCACGATCGCAACACCGACACATCTCTGGAGTTTGCCTTTTTATTACAGTACAGAAATCATCAATGCTGGCTTCCTACTTATCTGCGCCGCTCCTACCTCTCTGTATCTCCTCCTTTATATTGGCTCGGTGCTATATCGTAGAGTTTGCACTTCTCATTTTTGCACACAAACGCTCGAGAAAAAACAAGAACATAAAACTAATCATTAACAATCACTTTGTCACTATTTACGTCACTGTCACTGTGTCACTTTAATCACTTTGTCACTATTTACGACTTTTATTCTGTTTCGCAGAAAGTCACCGGGTTTAAAAATTTGAAAAAAGGGTATTGGGCTGGTTTTCAAAGAATTCACTTATCTCAAAACGTACGACAAGAACGTGGTGTTCATTTGCGCGATAGAACGATGGATTTTGAAGTATTTTCGTTCCTAAATTTGTATAACACAGAGAGGCACCAAAAACTTTTATTGGTGCCTCTCTGTGTTATACAAATTTAGGTTTGATGAGGCTCCGGAACAGCACAATATTTTCGTTCCGACTTTTTCATGTGAAACGAAAAATAGCAGCTATCGAAATGTCGATTTCCGCCATTTCAATTTTCGAAATTCTGAGCATTGTATGTGTCCAAATATTATCTTGAAGAAAACGGCAAATTATTGGGTTGATGCATAATTATTGCGGCTTTTTTCGCGCCTTTTTTTCTTGATACAATTTAAATTTTGAGTATGGGTTTTTTCGTAGGCATAATCTACTGGTTTTACCTTAAGAAAAGTACAGAAAATCATCACCATATTCGCCACATTATGCTCTACCACTTCGAGAAAGGATGGAAGGCGGCTGAGTCATTCCGCGATCCCAACGAACTTTTCGGCGATGGATTAATAAGTGAAAGCCAAGTGCTAGATGGTTCAAGACAGGCGACACAAACCCGTCCAAACTCAAAATTCAAATTGTATCAGGGAAAGAAGGCGCGAAAAAGCCGCAATAATTATTCATCAACCCAATAGGTTCTTATGAGCGGAAAACACCTCCAATCCGTTCATGCGGTCTTTCGGTTTTCAATTGTACTCATTTTATTTATGCCCTCGGAAAAAAACGCCACGATGTTATGCTCCGAACAAATATTTCACAGTTTGCTTCGTCAAGCCACACCTTATGTATTGAAGGAAGCGATTACGAAAAAGACATAGCGCATCGGGTAAGTACAACGCGCTCAAAAGTATTCGGCCAAATTTTTTTTCGGCCATAACTTCTTTTCTGCTTAATCAAATTGGTTCATATTTTGATATGTTTGGGGCAAGCCTTTCCTACAAGATCAGAATACTTGTCTTTGATAGGAGCAAGAGTGGAGAACGAAAAAACATTTCTCAGGAAATTTCCGGGTACGATCATATTCCAATAAATTCCGAATTATTGTAGAAATCTTATAACTCGACCAAACAATCGATCGTATGACAAATACCTTAAAGCTGATACGATGCTTTGCCGGTAATCTTCTAAAATTGCTGAAATTTTAGCAGGACCTAAGTATGGATTCGGGTCAGTGAATTTACTGCCTACAAAGACAACTTAATCCATTTTTTCCTTAAGTAAGAAAGGTTCCCCGCCTATAACTGTGGCTTTTTTCTTGCCATGGGTTCTCTTACACTTCCACATAATCTTCGAGATCACTCTTGCTCAGTGGAGGTGTGATCTTTGTGTAAATGTATTGCTTGAAGACGAAGTCAGTACCGTACAGCTGCCATACCTTCAGATGCATAACACCTTCTGGAAACCATCTATTACATCCGCATTAACCACTTCTCAAATCCTGTGCAATGGTCCAGCATCCTTTACGGACTACCATAACCGAGCGTCCACCTCATTTCGCGGCTGGCAGCTGATACTTAGAATCGGGATGTTTTCCGTCATAGCCCCACATGCATTGTACCGTCGCCGCCGAATATTGTGTATTCACTTTCGCCGCTCCTAATGACAATGTAGTCTTTCGGGGATCCCCAGCTCAGGCGTGCGCAGACCCATTCCATTCCCTATCAACTGGCAGTCGAACAGCTTTACGGGTTTCGAGAAATGGTGGGTGCGGATGTAACAGATGGATTCTAGCAGGTGTTGTGCATCCACAGGTATAGCAGCTGTACGGTACTGACTTCGTCCTTTAGCAATAGATTTACACCTCAACTGTGAAACAGTGATCTCGACAACACGACGTGCTCCTGACGGAAGGAGAAATCCATACAGTTGTCTTGTGCGTCATCGAAACATTATAGAGGAATGTTAGGAGATTTCCAGCAGGAAAAAGAGCCACAGTTATTGGCAAGAAACCCGTCATATCTTTAAAAAATGGGGGAAGATGTCTGTGTAGGCAGTGGATTCATTTACCGATTCCATACTTAGGTCCTGCTAAAATTTCAGCAATTTTAGAAGATTACCGGCAAAGCATCGGATCAGCTCTAAGGTATTTGTCATACGATCGACTGTTTGGTTGAGTTATAAGATTTCCACATTAATTTGAAATTTATGGAATTCTGGAATTAGTGGGCAAAACGCCTTTTAGTGTATTTCAATCAAACTTTGAGATGAAAATGGACTTGGTCATTGAGGGGGGGGGGGAGGACACCTCATTCAGGTATGAGAGTGCAGAATTCTAAATGCAGGTAATCAAATACCGAAGAAGCGAATAAAAACTTAAAAAAGGAGTTTGATTAGTTTTGGTCCACCTTGGATAGTTTGCTCACTCTTTTGATGAAGCCGAGCAGCTCATGTAAACAACTTGCTCTAATTGCAGTTAGAGAACATAACCATACATCAAGTGTTGAAAAATATTACGAGCGCTTTGACCATAATATTTGTTACATAACTACCGAGTATTACCATGCTTGCAATATTACCGCCCATTATTGTTATTTATCATCTTTATTTATTTATCACCCACTCACCATACGAAGGCTTGCTGGGAAAATTATAGAGCGGCTCTTTGAATGAAATAAGAAAAATTCGCAGCTGTTATGTCCATTGCGATAATCTAATATTGAGACCATGACCACTGTTCTCCAAATCAACTGAATTACTCAGGGGGGGGGGGTGTTTCATCCAAATTGATTCGATACGAAAATGTGAGATGCTACATATCTTATTACTATGTAGTAGCCTAGACAACGAAGGGAAGTGAAGCCCGGCATATCTAGTCCATTTTCACCGAAAAAAATATTTGCATTTTATATTCTTTTTTCCAAAAACGTTCTCCTGAATCAGTTAATCCATGGCGTTTCCACTATAATGAAGCGGAGGAAATTCCGTTCAGTGGAGAAAGAATAATCAGGAAGCGCACTGAAATTTATCGCTTCTTTTTTTCGTTTGATTGAATTTCTCCCTTCCGATTATTTCAGCACATACCCATGGGACTAAGCCCATATCTCTGGATGCCTAATAGTGCGCAGATTTGTATTCTATTCGAAAAGCTTGGTATCTGAGCGTAAATCGGTATCACGACTTTCGGGTTCTGGAGTATGTGAATATCTGTTGTCACTCGTTCCCATTCCGGGCCTCCACGCTCCCATTGTCGATCCTCCATCCCATGCAGCAGCCTGAGTTTCCTGGGTTTCAGAAGATCACTGGTGATGGGCGACCGCGATCGCCCATTGCTGCTCACAGTCGCAGAGTCTCTGTGCTCCCTTCTCCTCCTCTCGACACCTCCCTTCTCCATGTTTTGCGCAACGCTTGTCAGCTGGTTTAGGAGCAATTCACGCATGAATACTTTATGTGTGGTAGAAATGCACATATGGCCTCCTATTAGGTTGACCAGGAATTTCCCGCTATCGCTTTTGACCATAGGCTTTCAAAATTTTAAATAATTTCCGGAGCTTTTAGTGGGTTCAAATCAAAAGCTGGCAATCTCTCGCAACATTTTTATATATTGAACTTTTAACTTCATTCCGTTACTTATATTATTGGGGGCTTACACATGGGCAAAGTGCAGTTCCTTCGAACAGTTTCTTGGTCAATTTATTGTGGTCGGATGGTTCCATGCTAGCTAGCTTCGCTCACCCAGTCAAACCTTCCCAAGCCGGTTCGACTCCGAACATATCCCTTTTTAATGGTGCAGCTTCAGTAACGTCCGATTTTGAACTTAACCTACACTCATTGAACATCACTGATCCTTTTGTTGCCCCTGAGTTCCGAATTGAAACAGTTGGAAGGGCTGGTGAAAAATCATCCATGTAATCGGTTCCGTTTAGCCCAAGGCAAGTAAATTGTATCATTAGTGAGGATGCAGTAATTCGAGTTTTGATTTTGCCTTTCTTAACAAAAGATTAAGATTCATGCTAAAGGTCATTTTTTCAAACGATTCATATCATGTTCGTTGCGAAAATTTTCTTGAACTATTATCAGAAGGAGGCGCGCTCTCACCAGAATAGCTCTATGGTAATGTGAAGCTAACCTTACTAGTTGTTGTCAATTAAGGCTTCTGCGATGCTTTCGCTGCCACATGAACGAACAGTACTAGCTTTTACATAACACAAAGAACCAGAGCAAGCATCAGCTCGTGCTCACTACTACTGCTACTATTACTTGTGTTTCACAGTTAAAACAAGATATGTAGTATACCCTAACTGTGGCACATAAGGCACCATCGCAGACTGTCAGAGGGCTTTGCGGAGTACTAGGCCTTCGTCACATGAAATACTTCTAGACAAGAGGGTTTAGACGAACATGCATTCCGAATGAGTTTATGGGGGGAGGGCACACGAGGCGGCAAAATGTACAACGCATAACCCGCGATTGAAAGAACCCCGTCGCCCTGATGTATTAATTTCATTAGATTTAAATTTGATTTATTTTTTTTAAATTTATGTATTTTAATTTTTTTATTAGATTCAGTTTCAATTAGAAGAATTTCAGGTAATAATACATTCCCAACGGTTGACCGTGCTCACTATGCCTGTGCATAATACCTTGGCTAGATCTTCCTCGTGACAATCTCATGAGACTTGCCCTACCTCTATTTTTTGTCGTAGGTGTTTTGCCATTTCAGATTTCTCGTTATTGTTCTGTATGGCCTTTTTTACCCGGCCGCTCTGGGTGTCTTGACTGCCTTCTTTTTAACCACTCGTCATGCATGGATTACTCTTCCGCGTTTGACAATGTTTTGACACGTCTATAAATAAATAAATAAGTGCAAAGGTTACCAGTAAACAATGTTGTGCTTTAACGGAATTCAGAAACTAGTTCATAACGAATTGGCGATGCGCGCCTTCCTTGGCTTAGCCCTCAAATGAGTAACAAAGCTTCGAGCAGAATTGCGGAGTATGGGACAACACAGAAGAAACTTCTGGCATTGACTTTTCCATATGGGGTTTTGTCATTCTTTTTTTATTTATCCTCTCAAGTTTTTGCCTTCTTGCACTTCGCTTCCTTTTTCACGCATATTATGCACTCATCAGAACATGACTTCATTGTCACGCGTTGCTATTTTTGAGCGTGGGAGTGGATTGCTAACTTTGGGGATTAGTTTTCCATTTTTTGCCGATGACGTAACTACCAGCATCCCTTATTTATCATTTCACTTCCACGTTTCCAAGCGTGAGAGGCTGATATGCAGACATACCGAGTGATGGAAAATGAGTAGCACACAACAGGCAAAAGATCGCTGGAGGGGGAGGCAAGGCGAAGAGACGAGACATCTCTGGACTAGAACGAAAGAAAAAAGCTAAACAAGAAAGAAGTGCTGTAGCTGAAGGCACGGGTTGCGTTCAGAGTTTCGAGAAATTCTCTCCCCGAGAGGTGGTAGGACCCCATATCACAGGTTGTGGCAGGGTAAATAGCGGTCGAGGAATTTCCCGACCACTGCTCTCTGCTATGCGAGAGTAGTGTCGAGAGTTAATGTACGTGCGGAGGGCACAGATGGCACGCGGGTGAAGAAAGGAATGAGAGAGTGAATGTTCGCGCGGGAGAGCGTGAAAGAACAGGTGAACCCTTGACGAGCCATTGCCGTTTCCTCGAGTGATTTTCACCCTGGTTGGTAGTGGTGTCACGACTCGAAAGTGCACGACAAGGAAAGTGATTGCTTCGTTTGACCGCTGCGGCCGCTGCCATTGTTGTCAGTCGCGGCATATGAGTGTTTGCGCCCTCTCGCGTACGACATGCACTCTCGCGTTTTCCCTCTCTTCGCAACGCTGTGTCTCTCTGTCGCATCACGCATCTGACAAGGGGAATCCCAGTGTGTGTTATAGTGACTCCTCTTTGACCAATCTTTTTCGCTGTGAAATGAGGTACTTGTCATGAATGAAATTGAAGCACCTACCATAGGATAATGTTCTTTATTAAACTGATTGGCCTATGAAAGGCTTCTATGGCTAAAAGAAGTTTAGTTCGTCTTCCTCGTCTCCAGTCAATGGCGTAGCGGGGACGACATATAGGGCTTTCTGCTTCTATCTCCTCTAAAATTCCCCATCGCACTTTGCGTCTACTTTTTGAAGGACCTGACACAAGAAGTCAATCCCGACTCGAGTCTTTGAAAAGAAGAAGTAAAAAAAATAAATTTCAAAAGAAAAGAAACTGAAGGATGGAGAGTGCGTGTTTGGTCTGTGCCTTCTCTATGGAGTTGTTTCTTATCGGGGAAGCAGCGACAGCCCTAATTCCTTACTTCATTTCCGAGTCTACTTACCGCCCTTATTGTTATTCCTTTCGAAAACCTCATCGATTTCCTCACATACTCACACTCTTTTATCTTTAGCTTTCCATGAAAAAGTAAATTTGAAATCAGTTGAATAAGGAAGTAAATAAGCAAGTAAGTAAAATGCAATGTGTATTTGTCACAAACGTTTGATAGAAACGATTATGTAAACCACGTTGGTAATTGCAATCGTGATGCTAAGCCCGGATGTAACGCAGTAGCAAGAGGACTAACCTCCCGTTTCCGCGTAAGAATCAATTCCTGGCAGCTGATAATCCCTGCGAAGTCGCTATGATGTCTCCAAATTGCGCGGAAGTCACTGATTTGAGCTGCTTGATTTCAATGAATTCTTCTCTATGGATCTTTGTAAGTCTTGTGAATTCTTCGAGCCTCTTCGGTGATTATGCAAAGAACGAAGGAGGTGCTCTTCGACAGAATGAACACCCCTTTTTCCCCTCCCCCTCCCTCTCGTCTCCATTCATAAACGGTTGCCCATTTGGATTTTATTATTATTGCATTGTTATCAAATCTTAGAAGGGTTTTCCGTACTGTAACAATAACGGCAACGGTGCGCGGTTTTCGCTTGGTGCATTATGATAAATCAGAAAGCAGTCGTATCTATCAAAATAATTTATTACACATATTACAGTAAATCATGCCTGCTGCAGTTAGTTACCTGAAAAAATGGAAAATTATAATCATATCCAAATGGTTCCGTTATACTTATTACAATTTTTTTTGCCCTAATCTGTGTGTTGGATTACCTGGACCTATAGAGAATTCTGTTTTCGACGCGATTCAAAGTAGATAGCAATGCGCTTAAGGACCAAAGTAACCTGACGCTTATGTGATCACGTTGTTACCACTATGATGAAGTCATACCTGCTGTTAGTTACTATTCGTACTACATATAATGATACTATTACTTCCTTGAATGAGCTAACTGGGTCTGCGATTGCGATGTTAGTGTCATTCTTATGATTCAATACGCGTCGCACACACGTTGGAGGATGCACACTCTACTCGTTATGCGTATCCATTCAATGTCATGAATGTTCTATTGTCTGCGTCTCGGTAGTCCTCCATGATCTCTCATTTGCGAGTCTGCTCTCTCCTCTCGGTGCAAAAGCTCTAAGACTGTCTCCCTAGTGGACTCGTCCTCTGCTTAAAAAATAGGCACTATTGCACTATTACAACCCCAGTGAGGGCGAGATAAGCCAGAAATTTTTTCTCTGAAACTTCTCTCGTGAAAGTTGTCGAAGGCCCTGATTACGAATTTAACATCCATTTTTGGAGCTGCCCCCTAATTGGCGCCATTCGGCGCCCAGTGGCGCCGCAACTAATTCTCACCGAATTCGCTGTAAACTCGTGTATGGGGGTTATTTGAGGGCCCTGATTAGGAATAAGACATTCGTTTTTGGCGTTAGTGCCACTCGGCGCCTTTTTCTGCTTGCCTGCGTCCTCTCACTGCTTAGATCGCAATAAGGACTAAGCCTTTGGAGAACAGAGTGCTCCGAGGTGAGTAAGCAAGCTACCCTGTGTTCTCATCAACTTTTGCCATACGTTGCCTATTTTACCCACTCTATAGCCTCACCTCCCTCCCCAAGCTTAGTCTCAGGCACTATAAGTGAGAGAGGTCAGGAGAGCAGAAAATATGCCTCAAGCAGCACTAGTGCTAAACAAATGTCATATTCTTAACCTGGGCCCCAAATAACCTTTATACACTAGTTTACAATGAGGATTCGGTGAGGTTCAGTTGCGGCGCCACCTTCGCCATTTGGCGCCATCGCCAAAAATGAATGTCATATTCGTGATCAGGGCCTTCGATGAACCCCATGGGAGAGTTTCAGCGGAAAAATTTTCTGATCCATCTCATCCTTACTGGCGTTGTAATAGTGCAATATTACCATTTTTCTTCACTGATTGTTGAACTAGCATCTCTGTTCCAATCTTTGGGCTCCACAACGCTATCTTTTGACGGATCAATCAGTCTTCAATCCTTCCCCCTCCCTTTTAAGGGTAACCCCTAGAGTCAGGTTGATTTCGAAATTTTTAGACCCTCCTTATGTAAGGGACTTGATACGCCTTCTCAGCTGCACCGTCATCCTAGAAGGAGATCCCTCTGGAATTCCCACCCCTTCACCCTTTCCACCGATCCTCCCGCCACCCGCCCACCCCCTCGGCCACTATCTTCATCATCATGGCTGTTTCTATAGTATTTGATTCTGAGACCAGTCGTCATGCTCTAATGCACCCACCTTTTCCCTCCAGAGCAGCCATCGAGTGAGAAAAACGACAAATGCTCTATTTTGCCTATTTAACCCTTATTTCCTGAAGTGAAGTTTCTCCACAATTACGTCAGAACTCCTACAAAAAGGACCCATTTTCCCAAAATCACGATCTCCTCAACTTCCAAAATACGAACTCCCTTGAGCGCACTTACAATTATTAGCCTTTAACATGGTCTCCCCTATGAGAACCGAAATATAGCCCCATTTCTTTCAGCCAGACAGACGGTGATTACGAGTTACGTAATCACCTCTTCGATATCTTTTCCGCATAGCACATAAATTACTGTTATTGCTTGAAGTTATCTAACCAAAGGATACTGAATGCGATCAATCCAGCAGGACTCACTCGAAGCCCCGTTCGGTTCCCAAAAGGGCATTGTCCGCGTAGTATGGTGATTCGCAGTAGAGGTTTGCCACGAAGAAAGGGCATTTCTCAAATAGGCTTCACAGGTGCAATTTCCTTCGTGCATCTGATCGGTGCTTCATTCTGTTTAAGCGAAATCGTGCCGATAGTGTTTTCAATTAAAGAATGCCCCTTTTTTCTATGCACTTCTTAGAAGGACGAACGAGTGCAGAGGTTTCACTGAGATTTCTTGCCCGACGCATTTAATTGTTATGGGGGATTACCGGAGAGCAGCCATGCGGGTAAATTCTCATCAAGAAGGGCTTTGGTGACCATCCATCTGTGACTATTTTACTCTAACTAGGTTCTTACCTCTTATAGGACAAACTAGGCAAGGACAACGAGTACATCTGCTTTGATAGGATATTTATCTCGGGACCAGGCTCTTCATCTCTAAATATGTGGACAGGGTAGGGGGGCAGAGGGGATTGGGAGGTGGGGAGCAGAAGAAAGCCATCTCCCTTATGGCGAGTTTTTTTTTCAGCAGAGTTTCACTGTACAGGGAGAAACCGGACCTGATTCGAATGCTTCTGTAACTTCGATCAAGGCGTTATACCGCTCTACTGGCTTACGTTCTGCTTCCCATCATCAGAGCCTGGAAGTGTAAAACGTGTGCCACCTTACCTCCAAACTCAACTACAACCTTCAGAACACTTCTAGCAAGACTAGAGGCGTCTACAGAGGGGTCGTGAACCACAAGCATCCACCTAAAGGCAAGGTCCGAGCTCAGCCTCACTGAAGTTGTTGCTCCCGCGGATAGAGGTGCGTGATCCACCACTGCATATGATGCACCACTGCAAAGGTTGCGCCACCTTCGCATATCGAAACGCGCTACTAAGACGCTAGGAGCTGAGGACTTTGATCAAATCTTACCAGAGATCCAGGGTCCGCCCACCATTCGATATCTGCGTCGCAATGTTGATCTGCTATTCTCCCTACTCAACTTCTCTTGCCCTCTCCGCGCTCTTATCTATCACCTCCGTGCCTGCCTCTTACGTTAGACTTTTCCGCAACGAGGAGCAAGGAGGCTCCTATTTCCTGTGATTTTCACGATTTAATTTCCTTTTTTCTCTGTCAGCAGACCGCCTCGCATTCCCACTATCATATTTGAATGGAATATCACATATCATAATAACTAATTCTGACTTGTCTTCAAAATAGCACGACCAGTTGTATGGACCAATGCTGATCAACAACGGGTGGCTTCAAATTACCTGACCTTTCGGAACGATGTCGTTGCAGGTCCAAGCCTGCAAAGGCCATGGAGAGTTTACTTGTTGTCCAGGCTCCGTCTTACCTGTGCACGACCGAGTCTTTCGCCTTATCCAAAAGGCCTCAACAGTTTTGCGTGCCGAGGTCTGGGGTTCGTTTGCCCTATGTTAACGCCCCGCAGACGAAGGCGACAAGGGCGAAACGTAAGCCAATAAAGGGAAAGAAGGTCTTGCTCGTGGCTACAGAACCACTCGATTCAGCACACATAATGCCAAAACTTATGGGAAGTCCAACGTGCATGCCTCTCAAAAGCTCGGCCCTCGTAGAAATTTACAACAAAATTTTCCTGAAATTCCTGAAATGTCCCTACATAAGCAGAAGCAAGTTTTTGCTCCTCGCCCTCACCGTCTCGTGAACATGAAGTCATCCGTGATCGCTGGCGGCCTTGGAAGGCCAACCATATGCTCCAGCTTGCAGCTGCTTCCTAACTTCCTCAAAATCAGTCGATTCGAAGGCGGACAGTGTCCTGGAGACAGTAGCTCTGACTATTTAGACCACTCCCACTAGCCTTGCAGACAACATGGAATGGTTCACGATCCATCAAAAACCTAGCTGGGCTCGAGGTGCACATTGTTTCCGTGGCCGATTCTTCTGAAGTCGCTCGTGTAGAAATCTTTCATGAAAAGTGTTCAAAATTCAGTTTGAAGCATCGGGTTTGAAGTTAGCAAAGTGTGATTAATCCAGATTAATACGTGAACTGAAAGTGTCTTCTCTCTGTAGCCAAAGTATCTTTCTGTCCTCCTGCGGATCTCAATTTTCCACCTTATATCACAAATGGACTTTGTAGTGCTTACCTCCTTAACACCTTATTTTGAAGCACGTTTCACGTATAGTTCATTGTTTCATCGAACAATCCTTTCTATTAGAAAGGGCGGGGTCCGCGACCGCGGAAGCAACACCAATACACCCTAAGCGCGATCAAAAAGGTATAGCAACAGCGGGGATTAGCACTCACAACCTACCCTTTCCAGGTTTCCATGCACGGCTCTTTGTGACAGTGTTGATGTCTTTCCCTTATTTGTCCGCCATGCTCTTTCGTATCGGCACTCAGTATTTCTTGAACTGTCTGGCTTGTAAACAAGTCCATCGCACTCAAAGAAGGCTTTCATCCAGTGTTCTGCGTAAATTAATTTCCTTTTCTCTTGAACTGTGGTCTACCTTGCCCTCTACTTTGTGTTCGAGCGCAGTAACCCAAGCAGTCGTCGGATGTACCTTCAATGGTCTGTCATATAGAGTTTTTATTCATTCCTGTAGCAATGTGTTAAATTTTTCACCGACTGTCTTCGCATGGGTTTGAGGCAAGTTTTCGAGAACGTCATACCCCTTCAGGATTTAGCAAACTTCCTACCTTCTTTCTCTGTCCGTATGGGACCGATATTTGTGAGAGGAGCCTGGAAGTGGAAATACCGTGGCTTTGACATCCGCAGTTTACCTCTCTCTAGTCATTGTAGAGGTCGTATACCCAAACCCTTGCCTCACCATTCAAGATGGGGAATCAAAGGCAGGACGCGTTTCCGAACTTTGAACTTTATCGAACTCCGAATTCTTTTGTTGATCTTTAACTTTTTTAATTTTTTTTACCAATCTGACTCTCGCGAAGATAAGGATACTGCCAGGGGGTATTTTCGAAATGCATTCCGAAACCATTACTCCGACGGCTTCTTGTAGACGTCTGAGTTACAAGAAGTTGTTACCACCTACTACACTCACCACTTACTGCTAGTTACTAATAGTCTACAGTGGATCGCATTTACTCCTGCGGAGCTTGCATTTGCTGCATTCCGCTGGCATTTTCTCGATTAGTCTTGAAGTTGTGTGAAGACAATTTGGGTCGAAAAACCAAGTAGAAGGGAAATGTCCACTCGAAACCCAACAGAAATCAGCAGCTGTAAGTGATTATGGAATACCTTGTCATTTTCGTAGAATACCTGCAGATAATTGCTTACTTTCAAGATCAAGGCTGAACTATGAGCTTACAATCAATCACTCTGTGAACTCCTTTGGAACGCACTATGCTCTCATTTATCTTTTGAGTCACATGTGTTTAGGACCTACTCACTTGTCCTAGCATATGAGTCACTTGATGTTCAGGTCACCGCATCAAGCCTACAGAGCAAACTTGTTGCACACTTTGTGCTCAGAGATTATCTGAAGGTCTCACCTCTGTGATCCCTCCATAACCACCATTCAAGTTGAACGATTCTCGAAATAAGTAAATCCGCCAGATCTTCTGCACCATTGTGCCGATCGCTACTAGATTGATTCTTCTTTTTCCATTTTTCACTTTACTTCCTCTCTCAGAATAACCACTTTTCACTTGCGATAGGTGATGCAGTAGTTATGATGCAGCGAACTTTTATTTTCAACATTTCAAACAGATAGTTCGTCATTTGTAGCTTTTCGAAATTCTAGGAAAGAGTTTAAAAGGCTGTTTCTTTGAGTTCTGTTTTTCTGTTAATTAATTAAATTGATTTTTTATTCTTAAGTTTTGTTGTTCTTCCATATGAAAACACTAGGGCAATTTCTCCGTGGACTTCTGAAACACTCTTAGCTGGTGGTAATCGCCTCACCAATCATTTGAAAGGCTGACCTGGGTATCACCATCCCATCCCCTTGAGTATGAGCAGCTCTGGCCCTGTGCCGTGTACGACAAAAACGGTCCAAATTACCAATTTGCTAGTTCACAAGTATATGATCTCATAGTGATCGATCAACAAAGATGAAGAGATATCTACGAGAAGTAGTCGAGATTGGTAGCTTCTGGCATAAGGCCAGGCTTCGAAGCCTGACAGGGCTGCTGGTGGTCATGACTGCTCTATCTGAAATGTTCTCTCCTCACGATATGCCGCCGCAACATCCCAGCTTCCTGTAATCAGCGGACATCATTGAAGTTTCATTATGCTTTCTGCCTCAGCGAATGATTCTCGTGCTAATCTTGGCTAAACTTAGCTTCTACAGAACATAGCGCCGGTCCAGATGTACTAGAGCAACAGTCCCAGTAGGGTGGGCGTGATCGAGAACGGTTAGAATCTCCTTGCCGATTCCAACCACGCCCACTTCAGCTCCCTTCTTAGCGGCTTTCCAAGGTGAGTTTTTATTCATTTACACTTCTTTCGTTTTTGGCCAAAGTTCGAGGTGGGCGTGGATGGAATCGGACTAGGGGATTATAGCCGATTCCATCCATGCCCACCCTACTGGGAGTGTTGCATCAGTCACTTTCGTGGGTGAGATAGAGCTATCTATGGCTGTAGAAGACGTGCCCTTCATGTCACTCGAAAGAGAAGAGGCCAAGGCACCTTGCCGCCGCTCCTCTTGATCACGGTGAAGCAGTCTATGCGCAGGGTCTGCGGTCTTGCTAGTCTCTCTTGTTTTCCAAGTCTGATCTTTCTCCTTGGCGCACAGTGTCTCACAAAATGTCTTCCTCCTGTATGCCTCACAGAAATGTGCACTGAAAAGATATCATTTCCAGTGCTTTCGAAATATATTTTCAATTTTTTTCTTTCCTGACGTTCCACTTTGTACTTCCATTTCGTTTTCAAAGTAATCCAAATCATAGCCAATCTGGTATAATTTCTGAAACAGAAAAACTGCGAAATTTTTCCGAGTTTTGCAGAAAAGTTTCCTGCTCTTCGGAGAAGATGACAAGAAAATTTTCTGCTGATAATATGCAGAAGAGTATGCCATTCCACCGTAGTCTTTCTCGTTAAAAATCACAACTGCCGCTCACTTGTTGTACTTTGCCCAACCGAGACTAGAGCTCAATCTAATTACTTCTGAACATTAATTGCCTCATGCTCCTGCAGATCTAGCGCTGCTACTGCTCTGTGAGCGAGAATTGGAGAACAATTTTCAAATGGGGTAATTCCACTGGAGTTCCGCCACCCTTCCGGTACTAGAATTATTCACACTTGTGCTAGGGTGACGAATGGTGGCAAAATATTCTATAGAAGTCTCATACATAAATGAATCTATAATAGGGTATAAATGATGCTTATTCAACGGACCTGTGCCGCATCTGTCCAACGGCTTTCTATCAAGGTTGTCAGTAATTAATGAGTTCTTTCTAGGTGCATCTTCAGTATGGCATACATTATTCATTCTTAGAACCTTTCTATCTTATCGAAAACGAATTAACCCCGTCCTTTCTGACGTGCGTAATTGGATACTTCTTGCATGAAAATAGAAATCAGCAATGTTCTCTTCCTTGTGCATAGTTAGATGTGGAAAGTAGCAAGAGAAACTGTTCGGTTACTTTGGTATACGCGCGGTGAAACGGCAAATTTTTCACCCGCGCGCCCTCAACTCACCCAACCTATTACCCATATATCTCACGACAAACTACTGTTTCACCTCAATTTCACGTGTAATTTTGCGGAACGAGTACGACCTCCCCCCACAAGGTGACCCAAATACGACCCCCTCATTGCGACTTGTTACAACGTAGGGTTGACCCTGTTTTCCAGATGCCATTACCTTCCACATCTGTCAAGTGGAATTTCCCATCACCTATAGAGTAGAATCAACCACACTCTGCTGGCTTCGAACCAAGCGCTCCCAACTGATAGAAGGACGCATTCCTCTATATTCGATCACAGAAACTTTATGATAGCCTCCCACCCCGAACAAAATCAGAATTTGGCACGAGAACATGGTGCACGGTTCAAGCTCAACGACCTTTTAGACGGAAACGCTGGCAAGGAAGGCCATTTCACATCCAGAGGTACTGTCTTTAGGAAGCTATCCATCAGTTAAGCTATTGAATGAGTTATGTCAAAGCTTCAGGCTGGAGCAATTACCATAGGCTTGCTTCAGCTCGACGGCGATCTCAAATGACGTCATATTCTGAAGACGGTAAGGGTAGTGAAAAATGTCTAGTTCTGCCCACTCACGGGGAGGGGGTAAGAACAAGGAATTTTTCACCGTAAAACTTCTTTCAACGGCGACACCCTCGGCGACGAAAATATGTTGATGTGTGCTGTGGGCAAAATGACTTTTGCACCCCTCCCCCTTTTCCAAAAAAAATCCATCGAGACTGAGAAGGTGTTGGAGGAGAGGCTTACCTCCTCTCTCTATTCGTAGCACCTACCTCGGACAGACTTGCAACAGAAATCTACGAGTTACGGGCCGCAGCAGTGTCAGCAGCGTGTGCTGCAGGCGCGCCCACTAGTCCATGACTGGCTGGTTCGCATATGCACACATTAACCAGCGTGGTGGTAGCCAATCACGGACGAGTGGGCGTATCGGCAGCATATGTTGCTTACACTGCTGTGGCCCGTAACACGGAGGTTTCTGCTGCAAGTTTAGAATCAAACCAAGAATAATACAAGACCCATGAAGTTCTCGAAACTTTCCAGAACCTGTCGTGGAAAATCCTCAGAAGTTCCGATAAGCTGTCTTGCGATATTCCTGCACCTGAAATAAATCCTGCTCTCCTTCCCTGCGTACCCTTTTTCCTAGAAAGCCGAAGACGACCGCTCCGCGGAGATTATTCCACGTTGACTCACCCTGACTGCACTTGACTTCCATTAAGGACCGAATTACTTTTGATTTGTCCATGTTCGAGTCCGCTTTTGGTCACGTCAAGCAAGTTTCACATCAGTTAACCAATCCCGGAAGGAGGGGTACGTGCTTGAGCGGCTATTTGACCAGCAACAAACATCTTGTTGAAGATGCGTAATTTCTCAAAAACTTGTAACAGTGCTCACAGAAGTATCCCACGGTAGCCATACTACTTCCGTAGAGCCGAAAGCGTCATCTTTGAATCACCGCGGGCTGCTGAGAAGAATTGTTGTCAGTGGAATTTCTACAGTTTCTCCGCCAAAGTTGCGTCTTTGCAATGAATGTGCCTAGCGTTTTGAAGAAACGGATCAGTACAATTCTGTGAAAGACATTCACCATTGTCGTATCAAATGATCCATGCTCAGCCGACTATAAAAGGCTTGCAGTCAAAAGGAATGCATTTCTCTGTTCCTCTGTGTAGCAAATTCCTCATGATCGGGAATCTTCAACATTTGTGCTTTAGAATGAGTACTGCAGTGTACACTCGTATTACGCTTGTCTATCACTATCACTACTATCACTTTTAGTACACTTGCACATACTTGACATCCTTACCACAGCTCTTGCGCTGGCAAGTGGACTGAACCAACATCCCTCCCATATCTTCTCTAGGTTACGTCAGGAAAAGTAGCCACGATCTTTGTAGAGGCTTATCGAGGACTGATACAAGCATTGCTTCCAAGGTGCCACGGAAGGCCGCCCACAGTGTTGTACGCTAGCAACTTTGTTCCACTATACTTTCCATCCATGGAATATCATTGCCAGCCTTAAAGGCAAAGTTCGGGCTCAGACCAACCTAATAAGCCTTTATAGTGCCTAGAACGTGGGACGCAACTGGAGAAGACGCGAAACGTTCCTGCATCAAAACGCGTCACTGAGACGCTAGGCGCTAGGGACTTTAACACGCTTCACCAATTGCGACACGCTCCTCCCACTGCTCGATATTTTGTCTGCGTCGCAATGTGGATCTGCTATGCTCTCTTCACTCGGATTTCTCTACCGCTCTCCGCGCTCACATTATCTCTCATCTCTTCTGAACCTCTACGCAGCGTTGAGCAAAAAGCTCGTATTTCCTCTGTATTTCACCATTTTTTCCTTTTTTCCCAGTGGCGGTCCACGTCCCACCTCTAATTTCATAGTTGAATGGAATACTCCATCAATTTAATCCCGAATCTTGCCTTTAAAGGCGGACTCCACTACCACTACTGTGGACCAACGAATTAGCAGCAAGGCGGACATACCGGCGTTTGACACATGATAATGTCCTCTATAGGGCATCTTCTGCAACAACGATGGCTCGTATAGCATAGTCTGCGCCACCTGCTCAAAATCGGGTGGGCTCGTCACGAGGCGAGACGGCGGAGTTGTAAATGGATCAGCGGATAATTTGCAGCGTGTTTTGTGCGGCTGACATGAGACGAAATACAGTGCATTCTGTTTCAGCTGAGCAAATCGATACAGTGCGCGCTGTAACTCGCCCCCTGACCCATCTGCGTCTCTGCCATCTCGCCGCGCGACGGGTCTCCTGTCGGGTACCCGCTCATATTCATATTATTTCCAGCATTTCGGTCGCTGATCGTGTGGTGTGACATGTAACATTTATTTATTTATTTATTGCACCAATTCAGTCAAGCTCCATTACATATACTGCACAGCTGATCTATTGGTGACCGTCTTGTGATTGTTTGGGAACCCGGCAAGCTTCTCCCACTCTTCGAAGACTTTCTAAAGAGAATCTATCGAAGGGATTCTTGGAAGCGAATGGTTCCACCTCTCCCCTGCATCAGTGATTTGTATTTGAAGAGTCCTAATAATAAAACAAAAAAGTATAACCCGTTCAAACTTGCGCCGTAGAACTGCCATATGTGTTGGCGACCTGATTGCTTCTATTTGTTCCTGGATTACCGCGCTCGCAAATCGTTTTAGCTTCGTCACGATTTGACAAAACAGTTTCTTGGCTATGGCATCAGATGCATCGCGCTAAAGGTTTCCACCTTCACTCTCCGAATCACAGAGCTTGAATTCAACTCTTTCCTATGACGCATCACCTAATGCATGGCCGTCGTAGCACGCAAATCGCTCCTTGTCCCCCTGGGCTCCAACCCTAGGTCTGTGTACTGTCAAAAAAGTGCGACCTTCAAACGGTTATTTGTTTGCGGACACTGAACCTTTGCGCAAAAATCCTGTGCGCTGCAGCTGCAACTAGTAATCACCCATGATGCATTTATGCAGAGAAGCAGTTCCACATATTTCCATGCTCCATTCCTGTAAGTGGTACTGAGTAATGTACATGGAGTGAAAGATGGTGTGGCTCTCCTTACAAGGCTGTAGAAGTACCAAATTACAATTTGTCCTAGGATTTCCAACTGCTCAAAACTTAGTCTCTTCCGAATACCTCTAGTGCCCAGAATCGATCATGGCTGACAGACTGCGGAAAGCAAGCGCCACATGGCGGACACGAAGAAGGATCGTTTTGCTTGATGTATTTGACTTTTTTATTCGATGAGCTTCCTTGTTCACGTTTGCCCTCCTGATCTCAGGCCGTAATGGCTACATTTACATAAATTTTATTACTGATGAAGAAAAAAATAAAATGGCGCGGATTAACACGGCACTTATTGTTAGAAAAGATCCGTACGCTATTGAGGGGTAGCACTGTAATACTTAACCATAAGGCTTTCATATTTTAAACAGAATGATGCTATTTGTCGTGTCCAATAAATTAAACACATTTAAAAGGAACTTGAGTATTTTCGTAAAACTGATTTCTACCAGTGGCAGCATGGGAGGAACTAACTCCAAAATCTTTCTGAAATGTGCGTATTTTATTGGACACGACCAATGGCGCTCCACAAATAGGAGGAGGTGATGTCGCGGCAACTAGCGCCAATTCCTTGTGCAAACCCAGGGAGTCAAATCCGGATCGACTTCGGTCTGTTTCATAAAAAGCCTTCACCCTTTACGATCGATTCGGTAGAAATAGAATGGGGTAAGAACAGGGGGAAAAGGGTACGAGGGTAAAAACACTCGCTTGAACTTCGGTTGGCACCTACCCTGCATACACTTCATTGCAGATGTCCAAAAATTATTGACGCCTATGCAGCAAAGCAATTTTAATCTTCTAAACGAAAGATTTTGAATTAATTCATGCATAAGTTGAATTGCATTATGTATTAGGTTGTAAGGGAAGTTCTGGCGGTTTTGGACCCTGAGGTTCAAATGTGCATAACTCGACTCCAACACTTGTTTTCGATCGCAATGGCAACGTGTTAAATCTACTCTTCCTTGCAAACATTCAGTGTCTTTCCGTTCACTGGAAGTACTGGATTTCTAAAGGCGATGAACTCGACGCAGGTCGTTTCACCTTCATGTTAGATTTAGCATTTCTCCTTTGAAGGCAGCGATTTCGATGAATTTCAAGAGGTCTACAGGGGACTCAACGATAGGCCATTAGCGAAGAAAAGCAGAGAAATCCGCTCAGAAAACGCGGAAAGGGGACCTCCTATTTGGCGGCTGATCTTTGCTCAAGTATGGGCAGCGGCTAAGACGGCGTACGCACGGGCGTGTTCACCACAGGGCGGTTGGTGGCGCCATGCCGAAACGTGCTCCAGTAGTGTTGCACCAGTTGTGCTGCGGCTGGCGACACAGGTTGTCCAAATCACCAACTTTACTAGTGGGCGGATCGCTTTTGGGGGCGGGGTGCTTTCGAAGTATTGCTCAGCAACCAGCTTTCCATTTTTAGTGGGAGTGCTACCCTTCGCTTCCTTGGCAGCCAAATAACTGCTTCGAGTGGTGTCCATGCTTCCCCGATGTGCTACCTCTTTATCGGATCGCTACCTTCAAGGGGCTATCCAGACCGCTAAAAAAGTGGCGGCGAATAGGTATGAGGTCTAGGGAGTGGAACTTTTGAGACATAGTCGGTTTTGCGATCAACGGCTGAGGTGCATTGCGGAAAAACCTCGGTCCTTTATGGCAGCCCTTGCTGGGCGCAAGTGTCAAGATTTTGGGATATTCCGACACCATTCAAAGAATATTGTCTCACTATTAGAAATCCGCTGTGTTCGAAAAACTGCGCTTAATGTGGAGCGCGTAACAGGCAGAACAACCTTCTCCTCGTGCAGTTTCACATTTGCGAAACTTTTTGACCCTAGTCATGATCGAAGTACTCACCCGAAGTTCATAGGTTGTTGAGAAGAATCCAGTCTGCATTGCGACTCACAATCCAAACAAAAGACTGATCGTTTTCATACAAGAACGAAAGTTCAGCACGGATCCAAACAATCACCGTAACGCGGCACACACTAGAGCGGCCGGTTCACACTGGAGCGCGCAGCTTCACTGCTTCCATGGAACCGCGCGCTCCAGCGTCGACATGAGAGGGTATTCTGCTTCGCGCACATTCGCAAGGTGACTATCCAAAAATACACGCAGCACGCCTTGCCGCTTCGCGTGCATGGCAAGGGTTCGCTTCAGCATGCCGCCAGATCTT
Source organism: Teladorsagia circumcincta (assembly GCA_002352805.1). Lineage (NCBI taxonomy): Eukaryota > Metazoa > Nematoda > Chromadorea > Rhabditida > Trichostrongylidae > Teladorsagia > Teladorsagia circumcincta. Next base: position 179,598 of record KZ345083.1, on the reverse strand, counting down.
CGTCCGTCCAATTTGAAAAGCTGGCATATTCCAGCTTTATAATCATCGGTGCCCGTACAATGGACAGATTCTACAACGTCCATTGTGTCGCAGTGGAGTTTGCAGAGAAACGCCAAAAGTGTGCGTCGAAGTCAAGTCGATGACACGAGATATCACGTATCTTACGACTAGGGTTACGATGATTATTTGGAAGCGTGTTGGATTATCGTTCAAATCGTTTTCATTGGGTGAACGATTGCAGAAGAAGTGCAGACGTCCCCACGGAGCCGCGATTTTTCGCGACACCACCTTATCATCTATTCCGTGCTTTTTAAGCTATCCCATGTAACTGGAAACCATAAATCAAATACGCAGGATTCAGTAGCGGTCATCTCGGCTGTTTTAATAACATTTGGATCAAATATTCCAGTTGATTTTAACCAAGTTCGACATCTAAGGATCAGCCTCGCCAACTTCGAGGCCATCGCCATCCCTACACAAGCTTTCCTAACTATCACTTCTTGACTTATTTTATTTGCAAGTGTGTGGCCAAACGAATAGCTTATAGCTGATTCCGTTCCTTTATGCCCTAATTCGAGGTAGAAGAAGAAAATCGTAAGGATTCGCTGGTGAGCATGTTGCATTCAAGGCTTTTAAAAGTGGGGGTAGTCCCTCTAGAGCAAAGTTTACAGCGTATTTGGATGGAGCAATAAACGCGCTTCCTAATGACATGCGAATCGTAGCGGTCTGCCGAAAATTTAGTCAGAAATAATGTCATGAAAATTGAACTATCGAGAACGGCCGGAACTCTCCTTACAATCTAATAAAACAATGTGGAACAATCAGATTTTTGAATGCTTTCGAATGCAACGAATGCAAGATCGAAGTCCCTTCTTGGGTTTTGCGCACGTTGCACGTTGGTATTCCTCACATAAGTCTTCTCAGGCTTCCCTCAGTGTTGCTTCCAGTGACTCAAGCTGTGATAATGAACTCGACGCAGCTTGCTCCCACTCAACGGCCACACTGAGAGCTGAGGTGGGAGCGAACCTGTTAAAAATGATAGTCATTTCTAGGTGCTAGCAAAATCGGGCAACTGAACCAGGCACCAATCTTGGATGAATTCGCTATGTAGGCTAGAGCACTTTCCTGTTGGAAGCACCTCGGATCATTCTTCACTGTGGGTGTGTGCCAAGCCTTTCTTACTTTCACCTAGGTGCTCGGATTGTTGACGATCTGACCGAAATCGGCAGGAAGGTAGCGGCCTGTCACCACTATACGTGGTGTTCCTTCGAAACACAATTGAGGCCGAGTTCGGTGATTCGCAAACAATCTTTTCTCGTTGAGTAGCACTCTCGACATATCTGGACGGAAAGCAAATGACCTGGATATTGCCCATCCTTTCAACTATGGAACTTCCTTCAGAAGGAAGGGTGGTGGGGTGCGTGTTCTCACAGGCGGACAAGCAACCTCCTGAATTTTGAACCTCTGCTGTTTGAGGGTATCGAAAATGGGCTGGCACTCCTGCGTATAATAGAAATGTCCATGTACATAGTTCTTCACTGACCATCTGCCCCATCAACGACTTCGATTGCCTGAGCTCCTTTAAGATTCTTCCGACGGCGCTTCGTGAGTGGCGGTCAATTTGAGAACGGAATACTTCGGTCACCCTCTCGACGAAAGAATGGCTGGCCTTTCTCCCTCTCTCGATCCTATGCATGATGGACACTGATTCCTAGTATCGTATGATAATCTTCCGTATAGCATCTGTGGAAACTACACTAGGTTTGTCGTTGTTCTTCGTTGAGGGGCCTGCCGCGTACGTTCTAATGATCGCAGGGCGCATTGAAACAGCTTCCAACCTCCTGAAAATAGTAGAGATTCAACCCCTCCAACCAAACAGATTATAAGAAGACCTTCCCGCTAAACTGATCATGAGCAAATAAAGTGTAGTGATGTAATTGAGTATCTTCACTGAATAAATTTATGAATTTCGGCTCTTATAATTTTCGGACACCCTGTACAATAAATCGGGCTTAAGCCGTTTGGACACGGTGAGCACCTGAAATGAGCGTGAATTACGACGTTCCGGCCATGCTCCGGTCGATTTCTGCCCTGTAGCCCTATAGCGCAGGGGTAGCTTCGGTGTTCGCGGGTTCGTGGGGTTGTTACTCCTTGTACGTGCTCATTGTACGTGACTGCGGCAAGAACGTCATAATTCACGCTCATTCCAAGTGTTCGCCGTGCTTGAACGGCTTAAGCCGTATAATCGAATGTCACTACGATTCTTAATAAAACTATCAACGGATACGTGGCGCGTCCCAGAAAGCGATTTATCAACACGCGATGCTTTGTTCGCTCTGTTTTATTGCTGCTCGGACCTGAATGTATGCGGATAGGGTGCCAATAATATTATAATAGATGAGCACGGTACTCAAACTGCGTGAGGGTTGATTTGGGTCCCGTAAGAGACCTAACGGTCAGCAGCCTCGTAACCACAATAAGAATAGTATTCTTCCTCTTTCCTTCTCTCTTTGCGATCACACGCTAACAATGTCGACATTGTGAATCGGAAGTTGTTAGTGGACCGGGACTGGCCATTGAATAGATTATTTCGACAGCAGATAACTACTGAGGCTCTCTCGGTGAGTCACGAAGGAAAAGATGAATTATAGGGGCAACAGCTCAACCACTCGGTCCTGCCCTCTCTTTTTTCACTGAGTTATCTGCGAAAAGTTTAGGTACTCACGTAGACAATAGTGTACAGCGTCAAACATCGGGTTGGACAAAACTTCGGACCTCTCAGGGACAGTCTCTTTGCTCGTCTCCTTCTTACTCTTTTTCTAACTGCTGGGCCACCTGATTTTCTTTTACCTATGACCCATAGTCTTGTGCATAAGCTTGATATGTTGAAAACTGCTAAGGCTATATTACCAAATATTCAAGAAAATTTTCAAATACCCTAAACTCTTAAAGGCAAGGTTCGGGCTCAGACCCACTAACGAGCCTTTACTATGGCTAGAAGTGCCAGAAACGCGAGTGCAGAGGTTGCGCTTTTTCCCTACATCAAAACACGTCATTGGGACGCTAGCAGCTAAGGATTTCTAACAGGCTCCACCAAGCCTAACATGGTCCGCCCACCGTTCGATATCTTCTCTGCGTCGCCACGTTTACCAGCTAAGCTCTCTCTACTCGAAATTCTCTACCACTCTCCGCGCTTACATTATCTCTCATGTCTCTGCCGGTCTATTTAAGTCATCCGCAGCGTAGAGCAGAATGCTCGTATTTCCTTTGTAATTCACATTTTTTTGCTTTTTTATCCTCTGGCGGTCCACCTATCACCCCTACTCCCACATTTCAGTGGAAATACCACACCTATCATCCTGAATCTTGCCTTTAATCCTTCACTCGCCTTCCCACAATGTCAATCTCATCTTATGACGTTGCCCACTTCAAGGAAGTCCCGTTGAGCTTTGTCCACCGTGCCCTAGTCGTGTTACTGCAAGGTTAAAGGCAAAATTCGGGCTCAGATCCACCCAATAAGCCCTTAAAGTGGTTAGAAGTGCGCAGAACGCAGCTGCAGAAGAAGCGCCACGTTCCTGCATCAAAACGCGTCCTGAAGACGCTAGCCGCCAAGGATTTAGGCTCGCGCCACCAGATGAGGCTCGCTCCACCCACCGTTCGACATCTTGTCTGCATCGCAGTGTTGATCTGCTATGCTCTCTCTACTCGGAATTGTCTGCCACTCTCCGCGCTCACGTTATCTCTCGTCACTCTGCCGATCTTTTGAACTACCCCGCAGAGCAGAGCAAAAAGCTCGTATTTCCTTGTATTTCACGATTTTTTCTCCTTTTTTCTTCTCTGACGGTCCACCTCCCACTCCTACCATCACATTAGAATGGAATCACCTCATAACTTGATCCTGAATTTTGTCTTTAAGTATGAATTGTACGGATTCCATGAAGGTAGATGTGGGAATTTCAAAGTCAGACAAGGTGACGTTGTCTCAATGAAGATCCGGCAAAGGAAATGGAGGAATCATTCAGGAAGATGACGACATTTCGAAACGCTTTGAATTGCCCTCAGGCTTCTGGTAAAGTGAAAACGTCGAAATGCAAGCCAAAATAAGGATTCGACGTCGGAATACCTATTGGGTTCGGATAGTAAACAGTAGTGCAACCTAGTTAAGCTTCCGTCAGCGCGTTTTCCCATCATGTGATCCGTGGGCCATGAAGGGCACAGCGAAAAATAGTGTGTTGGAAAGAAAAGGCGGGCATGGAATTAAGTAGGAATGAGTAAAGCGGGGGGGGGGAGGATGTGGGATATGCGAGATTTCGAAATTGAAAAGGCTTCAAACTGATCTGTTACCGTGTGCAGTAGCATAAGATTTCTTATTCTGTTTTCATTATTTATTTCTTTGTTTATTGTTTATTTATTTATTATTTACTTATTGACGTAGACATAGCCTGCATGAACTTATAAAACATAGAAAATGAGCGAGTGAATCCCGGAATGGTCCCGTGAGGAAAATTATAACAAAAGGAATGTAGAAAAAAAAAACAACATGATATGGGAAATGTAGACAAAAAGAACAGGCTAAAGAATTAGTAGTGAAATTACCATCTTTTCTTCATCATTATCGTTTTTCTTATCAAATTTTCTTCTTCCTTCCCTGACACGGCCTTTACGAACCCTCAGCGCTTCAATCAGTGAAAACAGCCAAAACACCAAACGTTTATGTCAACATGTCACATATTTTGATGTTGATAAAGCTGAGCCACCGTGCAAAACCTCTTGTGTCCCATCGCTCTCAAAATTCCGTAGGAGCGCTAAAAATAATTTTTCCGGGCCTGATAGCTCTATGTGTTCAATATCAAGCGCTAAGCTCGATCGTGAGGGGCGTTCTGATGTTCCAATAATTGCTGAGAATTAACGACTGCTGACCTGGCCCCTATGACCACGCACGTGGATCGCGGATCATTAATTACCACTCAGCGGATATTGATCGATTTACAGATGAAATGTGCTGACTCTTCTCGATGAAAACCTCTTCGAAAATTGATTGGTTTCAAAAATTGTCTCTGGTACTCAGAGTTTCCCTGATGAACCCTTCTGGCTACCAGACTTTTTCTTTGGAAATTTTCGGCCAAATTCGGTTATTTTCGAAAAGCTGTTGTTGTGTGTACTCGCTAGCAACATAATGACTTAAAGGCACCATCATTGGTTTTTTCGATACCACATCCGTACCGTGACTTTTGCTTGTTGTTTACCTCCGCGGCAGGAACAACTGGTATCGAGTCACGGGTAACCCCTGTTGTGCGGCTCAGACCAAGCTGAAGAGGTCAAGAACCTCCAAGAGAAAAACTCTTTCTTAGATATGATTTTCCGAGCTAAATTCTCTCGGAAAAGTAAAATTACTTAATCAATGAGGTAGTACTTTTGCCGAGGAAGTACACATCTGTTGCGTTGGAAATGTCCGCCACGCGATCTGTTTTTGATTATTCGCCCGGGTCGTAAAATCTCCAGAACAGCTTCCTATGCGTGTGTCAACCCTAGCGGGTTGCCTTCTCTATATTACAGCCTCCACCAGCTTCCACAGAATTCTCCAGCCAAAACCCTGTGGGGTAACCCCGTTTGACTACAAGTAACCCTTTGGACGTGCACACGTGCTTCAGTACACTTCAAAATACTATTTCGCATTCATAAACAAGTTAGGTGTGGGTGGTGGGCTCGTTACTTCTAGCGTTACCTCTCGATTTTCGCCTGATGCTCCGCCCATCGACGGGGACCACTCGAACGTGCTCTGTCCTCCCTTACACCTCAATCGTGCTCTTCTTTGTGGTTCGGCCCGAATTCGATTTAAGTGCTTCCACTGAACCTGCTTAACGAATTCCAGCTATGCCATGGAGGATTTTTTCATGTCGCACTGGATCTGAGAAAAAATTGTCTAATTGAGTGTGTTTTCCTTCTTCAAATTTTCCTCATTTCCATCATCGTTCACTTCCTGTTGTTTCATGGTACCTGTTGTGGTTTACTTAAGCTGACATTTATCTTACTCTTCAACATCTGCAAGTAAACAACACATATGCTTAAGCATGTGCTAAGTGCCACTACCATCAATCATTTGAAAAGCAAATATTTGTGTAGGAATCTGCCTAACTCGCATAGCTACGCTCGAAGCTGTCCACAGCTCAGTACCCCTGCTGTTCGGCTTCGGCTAGCTAGGTTTTTCGACATTGAAAAAAACCTTATTCTGTGAACCCAATTACTCTGCGCACATCCGAAATGTAAGTCATTAGCACGCAATCAACTTGCGATTTCATTGAATAGTTAGCTATCGCTGAATTGCCCACGCACTCAATTATTTTTACATCCTGCAGTTTTAGTTCTAATTATCTTTTTCAATCGATGAACTACATTCAGAATCATTCTATTCCTCTCTTCTTGAACCTGTGCATGATTACATTTTGTAGAAGCATCCAGCTGATTTTTAAGCCGTTTTTTCGAGCGAAGAAAAGTATGGCGCAATCCCAAGATGCGGGGAATCCTCCAGGACTAAACCTTGGATGGAAGAATGCTACTGACTACAATATTGAACTTTACTCACGCAAGCTGGACTCTCTTCTCCACCGCCTAAGGCATAGTCCCGATTTTAACAAGAAGGAGATGAATTTTGACTTGTTTTTGATTGTTAAGTGCTATTTTTGGCCGCAGATCGCCTTGCGATTGTTTCACAAGAATGCTGGGTTGTGAACAAAACTTTCGCCCCAGACGGAACTCGAACCCGCACCTTTTGGTAGATGGAGATGATTCACGCAGTTTCGATGCCCCGTATCTTGCGATAGCGCCGAAAAAAATGCACAGAAAAACCGCTTCGGCGAACGCTTTTAAGCGCTAGTGAATGTGTTCGTTGTATGTGCCCCTGATAGGTAAAGGGTTCTTGAGAGCGCCCTAAGTCGTCGTCTTCAGAAGCCTGAATGTGGTTCAAGCTCAAATCCACGTTTTAGTCGACGAAGGGGGCTTTATGAAGTGTTAAGTGTGCTAAAGAATATAATGCGCTAAGTGGATCAGAGCGTTGATCTGAACCGAAGCCACATTCAACCCTCTAGAAACAGCCTTTCAAAAGTACGCTGCTCAAAAATGTTCCACCAATCTCGAAATCTGCACAATCAGCTGACTCATATCTTGAATATTTACTTGATAATTCACAAAGAAAGCTATTGTTCACGTATTTAGGCGTTCAGTTCGTCCCCCGGCAACAAACATGCAGTTGCTCGACAAAGCTGTTGATTTGCGGGATTCGCAGATACTTAACATACAATCCTACCAGAAGATGATCTGGCAACGTCGTTTTATGGCTTTAGCCACAATGATCGCCTGGGTACGTGGTATTTGTCTAATTTTACGCAACACTCTCACATAGCGCTCTCGTCGTAAGGGTTATGTACACGGCAGAAGTGGATTGTTTTGATGACTGTCTAGAAGCTCTTGGAGTGCTTCGACCAAGAGCAGTACGGTAACTGATCCTGACTATTGCAGATTGCAGTCATTGTTCTCATAGCCGCATTGGCCACACCAAATTGGGCCGTATTAGACTTCATGAATACCGAATATCAACAAGTTCACGTACAACTCGGTGTCTGGGGTGAATGGCGAACGGTGAAGAACCTTACTCATAAAACTGGTAAGCTCCGTGTTTTTTAGTTAAGATGAAAATGGAGTTGGAGGGGCCCACTCATTGCTGCTTCTCTAACGCTAAGGATCGAGAGAAGAGCATTGATAACGCTATGGATAATGGCTTTGTTATCACGCTTATTCGATGCTGATTCTCAATAAGGAATGGCTGGTCAGCCTTGAACGAATAGAGCAGGGAAAGAGCTTCAGAGTGGATGAACCACTAACCACGTCTGGAGAATTGGATAGGATGTGTAGATCGTGCGACACTTTACAGGTCCTTATCAAAAAGTAATTCAAAAATCAAGTTATCAGATTTTCATCCAAGGCCGATGTCAGACTTTGCGAATCGCGCGATTAGCTAGCGTCCGCGGTCGCGTTGCGTACGGCGAATCGAGCCATTCACTGGACGAGACGCAGCTTAGCTCATGCAATCGGTAGTGGCGAATCGCTCGGTCCGCAAAGTCTGACATCGGCCTAAAGATATCCTAAGCGCTAGTGACGCTGAGCACAATGGAGTGGCCCCCTCTAATGTTACCGTTGAAAACTTTAACATGTATCATTCACCCTTTTTTCTCACGGAAGCTCATTTTTATTTATTCAGTTGAATGGATTCCCCACTTCCCTACGCCGCCGGAAAACGTCGTCCGTCTGGCAGACGCCGATCTCAAGCGTGAGTTTGTTTGGAGTAAACAGCTCGTTGAACTTCGTTGAGATAGAATTCACTAATTTATGAGTCTATGAGCTTTCGAGGGAAGTCTTCCTCCGGGTGTTTCGTGAATTTGTGATTATATAAGTTTATTTGACGAAAACAAGGGAAGAAGCGCTTTGGTCGATTTCTTAAGAAGAGATACATTTGAAACAGGAACCTTCTCAAAAAATTTCACAGCGCTGTGTCTGATGATCTTTGTACTCGACGTGGAAGTGAATCCCGTGAGGTTAAAAGATCGAAGAGAGAGCGGGACTCGCACTCTAATAGCCTGACCGACATTGAGCTCCGCCGACAAAGAGTCGACTTAGTTTTATGATTGAGTCGCACTGGAGAGAAAAGGAATGCATCCATTTCTGGGGTGCAGCATTTTATTCATTATTTGCGCAGTGTTCTACGTGTGAAGCCCCACTAAAACGAATCTTCACAGAAGTTTCTGGGCAGGTATTCCAGGAGAAAATTTCGGCGTCAAGTGGCTCTTGGATGATGCTTGAATCGATCACGTTATATCCACAAACAAGCCGGCTGTCGATATTTACAGCAAATCGGAGAGGGTCAAGAAACGATTCACTCACAGCAATTCGAATGAGGTCAATCCCATGGAAAAATGACTTTTTTTCAAGAGGTGTCGAGGCCCATCATTTCTCGACGTCTCCAGGGCAAGCTCATCACTCAAGGGTTTCCCCAGATCCCGTACATTTTCTGGGATGGGCATGTGCCAAAAACATGTGCTAGCCGGATTTTGGTTCCCTTGGGATCGATAACGGTCGGTAGATAATTCAAGTGCCTGCAGCTGTGACAAATCCTAACGAGGACTGCGTTCACAGCTGGGATGGCCCCGTTGGAGTGCCTTTGGAAGATATTCATCCAGTAATGAGTAGTAGTAGTAGCACTCAGTAACTCAATGCATAACACATAGGACCTCACAAATTGTCATGTCTTGTGGTCCAGTGCAGAAAATTTTGATGGCTAGACTTACTGGTGAACAGGCTTACTTAGCACCTCGGAGCCGATGCGGCCCATATGTGGGCTGTAGTACGCGAGCGCGGGGGCCTTACATTATGCCGAGAATTATGAAGTTTCTCTTTAGTTTTTCTAACAATTTTATTCGATAGGATTTCTTCTGAGTGATACAGTAGACTTTTCTCCACAATTTGCTCGATAACCTTCTCGTAAGTTTCACTGAAGTCCGACTCGGCCGCAAAACCTAAAACATGCGCAGTCTCCAACGCAGGGTGAAAAACGCTTGAGGAAACGGCAACGCTCGTCGAGCATTTTCGCATGTTCTTTCACGCTCTCCCCGCGGACATTCACTTTCCCCACCTTCGAGCCGTCTGTGCCCTCCGCGCGTACGTTAACTCTCGACTTTACTCTCGCACAGCATATAATCATGGTCGAGGAAGTCCTGACCGTTATTCACCGTACTCCAACGTGCTAAAACTGCTTGTGATATTGTGATCGACTTATTTCTTCACTTTACTAACTTAGGACGTCATGACGTGATGTATTACTGTAGTTGGCTGCACAGCCGAAAGAAGTGGCTGTCATCCGAAATGAGTGCGTTACCAAGTTGTTATTTAGCTTCATTTAATGACAATACTCGCACTTTCGCTGATTCTCAAGTCGAGCTCACAGCAGGAAGCCATTCCTTTCGGACATTTCCCTAGACCCTTGTCTCATAAAGCTCTTCATGCTTTTCTTTGCTGGCTCAGGAAGCATTTCGTGAGCTTCGTTGAGATCCTTAGGTGAATTGTAACACTATTCCACCTTCAAAGGAATACTCTGTTTCTTTAGATTCTCGGTTTCTTTTGCTACCTACTAGCGTAACAAGCCCTTAAATCCATTCAGGATTGATTTCACCTTGTTGAAAAATATCGGCCACACTCTTGAATGTTTGGCTCTGTCCCCCGACTCGTCCAACTAATCAGCCCTTCTGCGTGAATTGCGAAGCATGTGGCACTTCCTCCCTTTCTGGTGGTTGTTTACGGAGCAGCTCATTATGTTCGTCAAGCTTACTTCGTTCGCAATCATTTGATCATGGATGTAGCTGGTAACTCTACGAAAATAAGCATAGTCCTGGGATAACGGAAAATATCCCAAACGAAGCAAAATTTCCCGTTTCATCAGCTAGAGCTTTTCCTGATTCGGGCAATCTCCTTTGGTCAGCTGTATCGTTCATAACTCATAGAGGGGCAATGTAGAAAAGCTCACGAATGATAGTAGCTGGGCTCAAAGAACGTTCCAGAACGTTACTCTGTCTTCCATGGCTCTCGTAATGAATAACGTTGGTCGAGCCCATTACATTACAACCGCGTTCATCGCCCATGTGGTCAGCTTGGCGAGGAAGAGTCTTCCATGGTCAATGGTCGAACGCGTTTTCGCCCGAAATGCCTTTGCTCGGAATCTGCTCGAAACACGTCTCTAATTAAGACTAAAGAGTGAGAGTTTCAGGAAGTAGTGTTACTTGGAACAGGTGCTTTCCTTCAACTTTACACTATGCTATGAAAAACGTCGTCTGGTGAAGTCCTAAGGAATTTGCTGCTATACTCATGCCTAGTTATTATAGCGGAGAATAATAGTTTGAGATAAACGAGAAGAGCGTGAAAGGTGAAAGTAAGTAAGGTGATCACATTTTGAACATCCACGATTCAGAAAGCCAGCAGGAGTTCTTACGGTTTGCATTAGGCTTCCGTCACTTAGAATATTTTGAATGGCATTTGAATTGTTTCAAAATTTTGACGATTTTCCCAACGTTTGTTAATTTTATTGCATCTAGACTGTTATCAAAGTGAGGAATTCAATTACCCTAGTTCCTTATACCCTAAAATACGAAGTATACGAAGCATCGGTTGACTGCAGTCGGCTGCTGCCTACAACTACAGTAAAACTGAGGGACCCCCCTCACAGTATGATGTTGGAGTGCGAAATAACGCAGCCACAGAGAACTTCGCCATGATTTTGTTCATTTGTATTTCCAAAACTGGTCCTTAAAATACAAAAAAATTTAAATTCCAAGAGTCTTGGGAGTAAAACTGGTTTTTGCCAATCCTTCCGAAGCAATAATGCGATTGCAGTAGGGCGGTGCGGTTTCGATGACGTCATTGAACACCATTGGTGGACTAAACCCTTGAGTGCGCCGGGAGGGACCGCCTCTTAACGTCCTTTCGCAAATGTCGTTGGATGACATCATTCAAAGGGATTGCCCTCCAGCCGTCGTGATCACTACTTTTAATAAACGGAACCGTTACTAACAATTAACTAGCGGGATTACAAAAATTCAGAGTGCGCTGGAAATTTCCTTTGAACGGATCTTGTGTCTGAGTTTTTCACAGTCCTAAAGCAACAGTCCCAGTCGGGTCGATCTGGGCGTGGCATACAGAAGTCTTGCCTCTTCTTGCCAGCCGTGAAAATTCGTTCACCATCACGATTTGCATCGTGAATCGACTCCGAATAGTCCCTGTAGTCCCAAAACGATCGCAATAGTCGATTAACGATGCAGATCGTGATCGTGAACAAACCTCCACGGCTGGCAAGAGCTGGTACGACTTCTGTACGCCACGCCTACTTCGACCCTGCTGAGACTGTTGCTTCAAGCGTGGTGCTTATCCGCTATTTCTCTGTGAGTGCAGATGGATGAGTATTTTTTCCATCCTCGGCGTGAATCCTATGCCCATTTATCGTATTTAAATCAAACAGGTGATTCCTCCCCACTTGGGAACAATTTTGATTGGTTGCCTTGTTCACATTGACCTATACTTCCATGGTTCATCCAGTTTTACCCTCTGATAATTGGTAGGTGGTTTACCCACAGCTATCTCCCTCAATCACTTTAGTCTTTAACATTATTTCGCCAATTCTGTAAACAAGGGTACACCTTGAACATAAGCTTGTCCTGTTAGATTATCTACTTTTCTTCCCACTTTTCATTGTTTTTGATCATACCCCATTATTGCGCACCTTTGAGTGCAATGATAAATAAATAGCAAAATAATGAATGAACAGATAAAAAAAATTAATAAAAAAGTGAACAAGTGAAACCTATTCAAAAATTGATCCTGTCACGTGGATCTCGTTAGGTTATTCGCGCTTCTTCCCATTTTTCATTGTTTTTTGGTCACAATCCATTACAATGCAGCTCTGAGTGCAATAATAAATAAATACAAATATAAATGAGAGAGTCAGCAAATAAGCAAATAAATAAATAAATAAATAAATAAATAAATAAATAAATAAATAAATAAATAAATAAATAAAACATATGCGCGAAAAATAATATGTAGGGAACCGATAAAATTACGTATTATTTCCTATCTCTTCAGATTCACCCAATTTTCTGGGCACTTAATTGGTGTCGTTCTATTTTTGGAGTTCTTTTTTGATGCTCTGATTTTTTTCCTTATTTTTTTCTGCCGATGGAAGATTTACTTGTTCGTTCTTTCTTGACCCTTCAGAGGACTTGCACCGTGTCTAAGCCGTGAACTCTTTTCATAACATATAAATATACGTACTTTTTCTCTGGTTATATTCAAATTAGGCTGGTTATTGGTCCAGGAAGTGTAGGGACGTTGGGCAGACTATCAAAGTTCCGTGTCCATAGACAAATGGCTTGCGCAAAAAGTGACGTCGTATGGATGGATGGCAATGTTGACAGGCTTTTTGCATTTTGCCTTGCTCACAAAATCAAAAGAAACATTGGTTTCACTTTTTGCATGTACGAACACATGTAAACTGTGCACGATGTCAGAGAACATTAGCAACGAGGTCCTGATGTGAGGCTTGAAAACACCTCAAAAACCAGGGCTGTGAACGTTTCCTCCTTTGGCGGGTTGGTTATATGCCGAATCTGGGTGTATTCCGAAAACTGACAGCAGTCCCTCAGTGGATGTTCGATCACCTGCTAGCTGTGGACTATTTTTGCAAGGCAATCAAACATGAACCTTCCCAAGGGGAACCTCATTTGCAATACGTGTCTCTTTACATCAAATGGGAACGCACGCCATGCCCTTTAGTGTTGATGAACTGACAAAAAGAGGTTTGAAGTCGTGCTAGGAACGTTTTCAGTCGAATACGTAAAACCACTGAGGAAATAACACGTTAGCCGTAGCTTATTGGGAGCAGTATAAAAAACATGACTCACGAAAAAAAGGCTTCTCAACATCAAAGGTGTCGTGTACTTGAACCGCATGACTCTATTTCCCAAGAAATTGATGGCTCGATACTCATGATTCACAATAAGAACGGGAAAAACGGGATATTGTTTTCGTGAACACTCCGAGGAGCTAAATTTGCTGTAACTCCTTTAACTTTTCGCTGTTAAACTTTTATAAACGTTGGTGGCGAGAATGTGTTCCTTGTAGTGTCGTATCGAGAAATGTTTCAGTAGTCAATCACCCCCTCTCCCCCTACAACAGTAACGTTTCACTCTTCCATTGCACACTAACCTATCGCACTAAATCTTTAAAAAGCTATATCTTGCTGACCCGGTTTATGCCGTCGAGCCATGAAATCTTTCCTACGACGCGTCACCCTACACGTGGTCGCACACCGCATAGTTTGTCTCACGGACCGCCTTGGCTCCGCCCAAGTGTCCTCGAAGCGTCCACAAAGGATGGTAGCCATGTCGGGATAAATTCTGACAAAATGCTAGCCCAGCTCCCTTTTGCTCTGAAAATATAATTTTTTTTTTCTAAAAAAATCCTGCGGATTTCAGTGAGGAAAAGGTGGGAAACAGGAAGAAATGATTTTGCGATTCATGCTCTCGCACATGCCAAATTTTCGACCGAACATTCATCTCTTCGGGTGGTTAAGTGCAAATTCAGATTGCTCATTTGGCTTTTTCTTCTCAAAAGCCACTTCATTCTGCCCAATGTAAAAATCAGTCCTCGATTGAGAATTCAGCGAATATAAGAACTTCGAGATAATGATTCACTTAGGTGATGGATGTAGGCTGATAATGAGTTAATAGTGATGGATGTCATTGGGTGGATGTTGCTCGCTGTACGTGCGAATGATATCTTGCTTTAAGATACGTATTGATCAAAGTCTTTCTGGTTGGAGTGCAATTGGCTCGAGAAAGTCGAGAAGTCCGAGAGGGGGGGGGGAACTCCATATTTGGACGTAAGATTGTTGGTTCAAAGATCGTCGTGTGCCAAGCCTCCCCGCAAGCTTCTGCATTGTCGTACCAGTTTTAGGACGATCGAGTGAAGAGAAGTGTCCGAATAGGGTTTGCTATACGGCTTTTGGGTGGATCAGCTGATCACTTACCAGCATTCAAATCCAGAGCGAATAACGATCGAGCAATTCCTCGACCATGGCTCTTGGCTATGCGAGAATAGTTTCGAGAGTTATTGTACGCGCGGAGGGCACAGACAGCTCGCTGGTGGCGAGAGGACTGTTTGTGCGGGGATGGTGTGAAGGAACAGGCAAAAGTCCTCGACGAGCCGTTGCCTTTTCCTCGAGCGATTTTCATCATGCTCGCATCTGCTATTTTATCCCCGCGCAGTGTCGCAATAATTGGGTTACCGCTTGACGGTTTACACAAGTAATTATGTACAATTACTGCGATTTGCTGTAATTTATAATATTTCAGATTTCTATCGTGCTCAAGCGGCTATCGGCGTCATCGCACTTTTTATTCTTCTCTCAACGAACACTCTCGCTCTTTACACTTTTTATCATCATCGCTATATGTACAAACGTCTCGTGGCTTGTTTGTTCATAGTTGTTGGTGAGTTTTTCTAGTTCGGAGTTTTTCACGGTTTTCAATTTTTAAACTTTCGTGAAAAACGATTCTGTTACACAACTGTTCCATCACGTGAGGAGCCTTCGCTTTCGTCAGCTTCGCAACCTTTAAGACAGACCGTGTTGATCGGATTTGTTTTCAACTGCTTACAAGTTGTCAGTTTGAGTAAACATTATTCTGAATACTTCAAAACATTTTTGCTTCAAAATGGGGCAAAGTGATGCTTAGGTGAATAGCGGTCGAAGAATTCTCCGACCTAAACTCTCCACTGTGCTAGAGTAGTATGGAGAGTGAATGTACGCGCGGAGAGCACAGACGGCTCGCGGGTGCGAGAGAGCGAGAATCCTCGACGCGCCGTTGTCAGCTACTCTGCCGATTTTCACCCTGGTGAGTGAGCCCTGTGGTACACGGGACTAAGCCTAGCAGGGAAGAAAACGGATTCTATGTGGATGTGAGCAATTTTTGTTCTTCTTTACGTTTCTCCACCCTCCTTGGCTTAGCCCCAGTTCGCGGTTTTCAGTGCCCTGCTTTTAATGTCACCCCACGCTAAGGCCATGAGTGCCCTCCCTTGTTTTATCTACCTTGCTATTTGAGTTCAGTAGTTTTACTTCCAAGTGTTGCTCAAATTATCTAGTAGAAGTAAACATACCCCGTGGAAAAGGAACATCGAGAGATCTTCTTTCAGTATGTCGAATTCCTGACTTCCTGTCAAGGCTAGCTAGTAATGAGTGTCATGAAGCTTCAAAATGGCTACTTAACGACGATGTTGAACGCAGAATAGTTTTGAAACAAGGGAAACCAGCTATTGCTTCCATTTTCTCGGTAGTGGAAGAGCTACGCAAGGTCAAGATAAGTCCGAAGAAGTTGGCCTTAAGCTGTGATCTGTTCCTATTTTAATCTCCAAAGATCGAGCCTATGATGAAAAGGCAGCTCATTAGAGGTCAAGGTATCGGTAGATAGTGGTACACGGATGAAGAAAAAAACATGAGGAGCGACCACGAAACCAAGAAATCGGACTCTTCGCTGCCTGTTGATTTTCGCATTGATGTGACTCTCACGCTGCTGCTGTCTTCAGCACTAACACACTCTCTGCTAAACGGCTAGAGTCAGACGGCGAGGGGGTGGGCGCGTCGCAGTATGGGTATGGCCCTGCTATTCCACTGGGGCACACTTCCGCTGCGATATGCGCCGTACCCGAAGTAGGCTGGCCTTCCCATCTAGTTGGTAGATATTCCGTTCTTCGACCTCCGACTTTATCGTGGAATGTTCTTTCGAAGGGGGTCCACCGTGAAAAGGAGGTGTTTCTATTATAGAACCCATAGCAATTCGGTATTAGGCGTCTATTCTTGCATCACCCTAAAAATAAGCTTCAACCTGTGATAGAAGGAAGCCATGAATCGTTTCATCAGTGGTAACATAGACTTGAGTCAACTCAAGCGTCCTTTTTACCCTCTGTGGTCAGTAACGCCTTCATAGTACGCGCCTGCGCTAGCGCGTCTGGTCAGAACGCCTTTGTGAGTCGAGCTGTATCCTTACATCCTCTCCCTTTGCCTTACTTTCTTTGGCCCAAGCAGCTGTGGCAAATTGACATCATGTTAAAACACTTCACAACACAACATTTGAAAGCGTTACTTTCAAAATGTGTTTCTAATCCATTTAAATTTTTGTCACAACCCCCCAAAACTTCAAGTTTGCCAAGCCTATAATTTTCAAAAGATTTTGTTTTTTGCGAACCAGACTACCCGCTATAATCTTGCTTTTCGCAGACATTATTTTTATATTGCGTCGTCCGTGCAATACGCAGTGGGCGGAGTCCAATAGAGTGGGCGGAGTTCACTCGACTTTTTCACGTTGCTCGCGTAAAGACCCCCATGAAACGGTTTATTTATGAGTTTGAACATCGAGTGTTCCGATTTCGAATCGGAATAGCATTGTGTACTTATGTATATTAATAAAGCTCAAGCACTGTTAAGAGTGGTCAATGCATGAATACTTCCTGAAATCAAGTGAACGAGACGCCAGTATTACACTGAGTGCCGTGAAGAACGGCCATTAATTGATTTATCAGCCTGAGAGCTTTTAGTGGACAACCATGTGGTCGCCAGAGACTTCTTTGCCACAATTCTCACATAAAAATGTAGCTTCACTGCTTCGATGCTTTCGGAGGTGCTCATAGGATAAGCTTAACACATGATGACGGCGTGACGCGGATGCGTGTCACACTTTGGCAGGAGAGGAGCAGTCTTTCTTTATTTGTCTTGATTTTTTATGCTTGAAAAACATCCTTATATTTGATTAGGTTCAGGGTTCAATTTAATCTTGAATAGTAATGAAATTCTCAGAGGGGTAGAGGCTGTCAATGGAAGAAGTATAAAAAAGATGCCAAAACACACGCACCACGGCTATCGTCAGTGTGTCAATAATGAACTGGTTACCGTTTCTACCGTTTCTCGGGGCTTACTGTCACGATTCCCTTTCCTGAACAATTTTCACTTAGGTTTTTCTTCAGGCATGGCAATCGTTGCAACCATCGAAGTGTTGTCAAACAGCGTCGATGAGTGGAATACAGCGGTAGCCCAGGCATCACAGGTGAGAAAACGTTTTCTTTTGGTTTTCAGTCTCCAAACGAGTTCCGGTCCATTTTCCACATTCCGCTCGTTTACCTCTAGCAGTTGTTTTGTATGCAGATCACTCTAGTCATTCGGACATTTCATCTTACACAAATCACACACTGACAGCGAAGCGGAGGGTCGTCAGGCTGTGCACGAACGCGTACATCATAGCTCAGTGACAAAGTCTTGAATAAACATCACATACATCTCAATGGCGGCGGGGTTTGTCCCTCTCATGTTGAGCGTAAACCGAAAAGAACTTTCCCGATTTCTCCCATTACACCTCTGTACACTTACATGCTTTAGTGTTGCCAATGCAGTACCTGCTGTAACCATTACAGCACTATTGAACTTGACTGAAAACTAGAAGTTTTCCATCCACAATCTTGTCCATCCACAATCCGGCGGCGCTTCAGCTCAAGTACATAGCAGTAGGCTGTATCGGGTATGGTTCGCTAGAACAAAGAGCGACTTCTCTGCTTTTCGCAACGCGACACTCATCGCTGTAGGAGCCTCAAGTCCACCACTGGCCAGAAGTGGACTCCCCGGTCCCTGCAGCCGCCTATGTGCCCCACCTTTTGAGCCTGATTAATTCAAAACACCTCTTTAGCGCACGATAATGCTGCGTTACCATGATCAACCTAATTAATATATCTATAGCGCAGTTAAAGGAATTTTCCACGGAAAAACCCCGCCTCCATTCTTACAAGAAACTGGTACTTTAGTCCTCTTGCTTTATGAGGATAGCAAAAAGACCGAGAATTAAGCGCTGGTTTTGTTATTAATCCAAAAAACTAGGAAGTCCACAAGAAATTTGAATTCGCGCCGTAAAACTGTCACAACTGTGGGCATTGGGAAGCCACACGTGCAAACTTGTTGAAAGAGTGGATGTCAAGAATTCCACGTTGGAACTTCCCAGAAACTTACACGTGGCTCCGCAACCACCATGCACTCTGTTATAAGAGCACTTCCGGTTCCGCCCACTGGTCCATTCCGGTCCAACATTTGAGCCCTCCCACGTGCTGTATCTTTTGGGTTTTTCATTCTTTTCTCTCCAAACTTCACATATGGTCTGCAGTGACCGTGCCCAACACCAGTACACAATAAGGGAACGACCAGTCTTTCCGTGAAAGATTCCTTTAAACAATTCACAGTACATCCCAGTTGTGGACTTAATTGTTAAATTGAAGCCATTATTCAATGATGCTTTGAACTAACTGTGCACGCAACTCTCTCTAGCTCAACCCCGCTCATCTCACTATGATTCCACGTGAATCATCCCTTTCTTTGGGTAGAATAGTGCTAGAGCCGCGCAAAGGTAAAGAATACCATTCTTAACACCTCTCGTAAATGTGCGAGAAGGGTGCTAGGACCTTGGCGTAGTAGCCACAATGATCTTAGTCACTGTTCATGATACAGCGATCCGCACAGCCGGATGTCTGCGTCTCGCTCGTTCCTATTCTTCCTCATCTGTCGCGCGTTCAGTGTCTCTTCATCACCTCCTCAAAAAGTGGTCTTTATTTTTTATGTTTTGATGGTTTCCTTTTATTTAAACTTGCAATCCATTTCGCAATTCTACTTTTATTTTTAAACTCGCAGAATGTGGAAGTAGTTACACTTCAAAATAGCGCTATAGTGAATTGCATGCAATTTGAAGTGGATTCTAAGTTTACGAGAACATGCAGTAACAGTATCATGGCTACCCATGACTTTAGCTCCAACAGTAATCAAAATTATCTTGTAGCTTTTACAGCTCCAATATCGGCTGGTAAATGCCTATTTGCGCGGTGCTTCTCCTATTGAAGCCATCGTGAGAATACGCACATCGTCCTGGTGTCATGTTACAATCATCTCCTAGCGCAGAAATCCTCGATAGTGTTGAATCGGAGCAAAGGAATCGGAGAGCATTCATTAGATCCATTTCAACTTGGTAGTGCGGGTGGGGGTTGGGGGAATTTCTGGTGCAATACCTCGCGCTGACTAAGTAATCCCTATTTGGACTCGAGGGTGCAGAGAAGGCGGAAAGCGAACCGATTCGCTAATGCAAAAGGATCTGCGTGACTTTTCCAAACGTTCACAATACAAGTGGTTTTCGATGCTCTGAATGCCTAGGGCTATATGCACCAAAATCTCAACCCATCCCTCTTACTACATGAGCGCTAGATTATGCTTCTATGAGAGTGGTCCTTTCCTTATAGCGACAAAAATACCGGCGGACTATCATCAAGCAAACCTTTTGACATTTTTTAGGAAACTTTATTCAGATTCTAGCTGGACAGCGATGCATGGCGTATCTTTTGTCATTTTTAGGAACGTTTCTCGAATTTTAGCAGGACAGTGGAGCTTTTAGACCGCCCCAAATACTTCTAACTCAATTTTGCAACAAAAGCAGATGCGCTTCCAAAAGTTGATGAAACTGCGTGTTGAAAGATAATGATAGTAAGACGCGAATCATCTGATTGAGGGTTCCTCTAACCCATAGTTAAAATTATCATGACGAATGGAATGCTGAACCATAACAATAGATAGCGAAGCTTTCATAGAAACAGGGCAAAAGCTCATATTTTTGCTCCGATTTCTGCCTTTTTTCTGAATACGGTAACGAGAAAAGTGTGTACTACCTAGTGACTGGTGCCCACTGAAATGACGTGACGAGACGTTATGAAGGAACTCACACATTCCAGTTTCACGCATGCCAAGTGACTGCCCTCACCCCCCCCCCTGAACGAGCCGCACTCCACTTGGCTCACGGATACCACGATTCTCGTGACACCATAGAAGCGGGGAGCAGTTCCCACGTACATACACTTAGTGCCTACCATATTCGAAAAATGCGGTACCCATCCCTCTTGTATTGCACCTTCTCTTCATTAAAGTAGTTCGTTTATTCGTCAATGCGCGAAACGCATGTATGGTGTTTATCGATTTCCATAGGCTATTAGGGCGGGGGGGGGGCGTAATTGCACGCGGTGCACACCATGAGGCGTAAAATAAAGGCGCCACTCTGTATTAGTTTTGCCCCGATTTCCAATTTTTTCCCATATTATTCAACAAATGCAATGGATTTTTACAGCATGGCGACTGGGACTACGATGCCGTCAAAGTGCCCGGCTACTCGACTCGAATGGCTCAAGGTGTTGTAGCAGCCTGTATTTTCTCAGCAATCGCTTTCGCACTTGGCTCTCATAAGCAGAAAGGTGATAACGCGGCCACGGCTGAAGTGGAAATCGAGGATCGACCGGTGCATATTGGTCGATAGGTCTGCGGTGGTCTGATCGATGTGGGGCAGCAATCCGGAACTAAAAGTTCGGATATCGACCTCGGATTTCTCGTCGCTGTGATTAGAACTGCATCAGCGGTGTCATTCATACTCTTTAAGAAAACCGGTAGCTGTGTTCAATGTGAACGCTATACGTATATCACATAGTTTTGTTTACACTGTTTTTTTTCTTATTTTCTCTTATTTACACACTCATTTACTCCACGAAAATCAATTGTACATAATAACACATTTGTATTGTTTCTCAATTCTCCTTAACTCAGGTGCTTTTTTCACGCAGTGCTGTTTTCGAACAAAGTCGAATGTACTTTTTATTGATTTCTTCCCATTTCGATTTGTTCGAAGGTGTTTTGCCGTCAGAAACAGTAACTGAACAGTTCGACACTGGGCGGTTGAAAATTCTTATCATTCGTTACATCTGGATCAATCTGGAAATGCCTATCGATTTCCCCTTTCGCTTTACTTTACAACTCTATCGAAAGTGAACTTTGTCTGTTTGAGCCCAATGAAAGACATAGCTGTTGATCATTTCTGAGTGTTTCAAAGCATATCGTTTTTCAGTACCTTTTAGTCGTTTTTTTTATTTTGTTCCTGATGCGGAAAAAGTTATAAAGAAGTTATGCTCATTTTACGCAGAGAATGGCGCTTTCAAAACACTCTGTTACCAGTTACCGTTAAGTATTCGTGATAGGGTATTTATGCCTATTGATCTTATGGTCTTTGTTGCTACCTGTCAACTGCTATTTGCACTCCTATCAGCGTCTGCAGCTGGTCCAGCTCACCTGTGACGTGACCGCTTTCCTCACCAGGACGGCTCCTTTTCTTCCTCATACTGTTGAACTTCACTTCAATCCCTTTAAAACGTTACAAACATAGGATAAGGTATGCTGATTCGTGAGTTATAATATGTAGTAATGAAAGAAGCTGAAAATGGTAATGTAATTAAGCTTCTATAGCTTTACTAGTACAGGACTTCTTTTTCTCCTTCTTTTTGACCTTATCTCACGTCTTCTCAAGCAGGATCTGTAGAAATTCCACTGGAAGTTGAGCCTGGACGCCAACCTATATGGGAAAGCTGAAAGCTTTGTTGGAAAATAGTTTCACAGAAAAAAAAACGAGGGCCAATATGTACTACTCATCCCCTCGCCATTCTTCCATCTAGAGCTGTTCAGGCAATGTGAGCGTATTTCTCTGTTTCAGTAAGTGCCTGGACCATTTTGGGATCATTTTGAGAATGTCCAAGGGATCATTTTGAAAAACTTCACCGCTCTCAATCTCTTTAGTAAGGTCATACGAATTTTTTGTTATGTTTTATGCCCGGTAATAGGTAACAGAATATTATTGTAAAGATGTTGACTTATGGACAAAACCCTTTGTCCCAGTTGGATTCCAAGTTGTGTATTCCAAGCAGAAGCGTTGACTAAAACGCCACCGAGCCTATTTTGAAAGCAGCGGTCGCGGTGACTGGAAGGCGTTGCGGCTGAGATGACGTCATCGAGCATCATTGGTGGAAGGGCATAAGAGTCGGTCTCAACCACACGCACCAGCGCGCTAACGTGGTCCGGGGTCTATTTCTCCAGTGATGTTCAATGCCCGTTCAAAAACCGCATCGCCTTCTAGCTATCGTGATCGATGCCTTTGAAGCTGCACATGATAAAACAGATTAGAAGATCACCACTTATCTGTCAATAGGTAATTGTGTTCTGGATAGTATCTCAGAAATAGCCCGACTACCCCAAATCTTCCAAAATGTGTGCTAGTATAATTTATGACTTGGTTCATGAGCCTTGTTTTTTTTTCACGACCGGGATCGGATTGGATTGATTTTTCTCAAACTTATCCTTTCATTGGGTGAACTTGGTGTTGAGGCATGGGTCCCGCTTCTAGTGCAAACAGTGCGAGAGTCGTATCTCGGCTCCAGTCTAGTCTACCCCAACCGAGCATTTCATCCTTCAGAAGTCGCTCACCTGGTATACCTCTCGCCTGGAGGGGAATACGCCTTGTTTTTCGGGTGGTCTCACACTCATTTCATAGACCAGACTGCATTCAAATGCCACTAAATCTGAATGGGAGTAGAATGCGTGGCGCATCTCAAAAAGTGAGTGATCAAAGCCAATTGCTTTGCTTTCCAATGATTGAATCACTCCAATGGTTCTCTTCAGCAAAATTTGAAGAAGTGTTGGCGAAAAAACAGCGGTCACCTTTCTACACCAACTGATATTGCTATCATTGTTAGAACGGTCCACGGATTGATTCATAGTGGCAGTCTTTGTACGTGAACAGCACTTAGCTGTACGCGAATGGTTTATGGCCCATGATTGACTCCTATGTATTGTTGCCAGAAAGACGTTCGCTATCTTTATTGGCTTTCTTCCCTTGATGGATTCTCATATTTTTATAAGCATATATTGTTTTTCTATGTCAGACATTGCGAGTTATTTCCGCATTCGTAGAATTGAGCTTCAATGAATGGCTTCTGTTCCTTTCATCAGTCACGCAAAAGGCCGTGCTACTCCAAACTTCACCGTTTCTGAAAGTTTGCAAAGTAAAAAGGAAGTAGGCTTCGAAGAGGGTGTGGTTGCGATTGGCCGAGGGGATTGCAACCGAGCCGCAACAACGCCCACTTCGGAGTCGTTCAACTTCATTCTAGCTGCTTTCCGAGATAAGCTTTTTCTTCAGTCAAATTTCTTATGTTCCTTGCTAGACTAGCGCATCGCTCCACACCATCAGTGTCGAAGGCAAAAACCCTGCTAGGAGTGTTGCTCCAAACGCAATGATCACAATAGCTGGAGAACGGTGCTCACTGATTTTCGCGTCAGGAATTCTCATCAGTGCTGAGTCCATCAAAGCTGACGATGTCGCCGCTTAATCGGCTAGAGTCAGACGGCGAGGAGTCAATCAATAGGTGGGAGTGCAGTGGCACGAGCGGAGCGGGTATGGGCCTGCCAAGCCGCTGGTGGCAGATTGTCTTTGCAAAACGCGTATACTCTCGCACTCTACAGCGGTCCGCCAACCTTTTTACTAGGTATATTTCTCATTATTCGACCTCCGACCTTATCTTGAAATCCACCTTTCAACATGTGGAAGAAAGAGCAAAGCATTTCTTTTCAATACAAAGTGCCGATTTAGATGAACTTGGCTTGCAACTTTTCATAACAGTAGAGTAGTGGTGACACGTGAAGATGGTTTAACCTATAAAATGGCTACTGAGGTGGGCCTTTTTGTGAGCCAGTTGTCTCATCAACGAGAAGTCTCCTACAAATCTGCAAACGGGAAATGAGGAGGAAGGGTACAGAAGATCTTCCTTGCTAAGAAGTCATTCAGATATTACCCTTGCACCGTTCGAGTAATAAGCGGCCTCACCTGTTACCACGGTCAACCAGTCCGTACTTCCAATGAGAAGAGTCATAGTTGTGGTTTTGAATGAAATGTCTTCGAAGTTTCAAAAGCAGGGGTCGTGGATGTGGAAGCAGTATGCTGAAGTGAGCGGAGGTTTGCAGAAGTTGCTGTTTCAGGAACTGTATATGCCTTGTTCCACCCTCCCCACCCTCGCTCGACGCTACTTCTAAATAATTTTGAGGCAGAGTTGTAGTGTGTCACATGATGGCATGTTCACGGGCGTTGTCGATATCATAGATCGCTGGAAGGGGATGGTTGCAGATGGAGACACTCCTCAGAGGGGGATCAAATTTTGAAATCGACACATGGGAAAGTTGACCCTGTGGCTTATCACCCTCTTACACATGACATTAATGCTGCGGTGAGTAGAAGCAGCCGGACTCGTCTAAATGAGCTTGTTCTTATGGGATGAAACTTGAGATATATCACAGAGTAGAACCATTCGTTGAACTAAATACCGTCAGCGCGCCTAGTAACTTATGCAAAAGATCACAAATCGCCTGAATTTTGATCATTTGTGGACGTTTCGAAGACACCAAGCCAACCACGTGGTACGAGCTCAGCGTTTCGCATGATTCCTCCATTCGAGCTCAACTTTTGCTTGTATAATGTCTTAACCCGCCGCGCATTCTCAGCTGTATTGAGAGTAATCATTTCTAGTTTGCTTAAGAGTGCAATAGTAGATGCTCGACTCTTGAATCTATGGATTGTTCAATGAGTTTCTTGTCCCAGCCTTCGAATTAGCACTTTATTTCAACTCTGAGTAATTTAACAATTCAACAACAAAGTTTCATTCGGTATTGATTGAAGCAATTATCGTCGTAGGTTTTCAAAACTTGGCTGACTATGAAAAACGTCGACAATTCAATGTATACTATATAACATTTGCCTTGATACTTGAATAGTATACTAGTTCCGTCTACCTGAAATTTTTTATAGAATACTTGAACAGTATATTGATTTCGCCTATCTGAAATTTTTATAGAATAGGAGCTTGATGCTTATTCATGAAGATTGCTCAAATAGTGATTCATTTGTATGAGCCTAACGCTTGAAGGCACAACCCAAGCAGGAGTCGGGTGAACGATTCCCTTTGATCTGTAGCGTATATCCCTAAAGAACCATCGCAGATGTGACACACCCGTACAAGGGGATGGCCCGACAAAGGCGATAGCATCTTGCAAGGTTAGCTGCTGCAGCAATGTTCACGTCCGCAACAGGTTGTTGTCTGCGCACTCTTATCTATTGCCTTCTCTCGCCTTACACTCTCCTCTCCGCGCACGACCTCTCATTGCCTTAGCTCAGCCTTGTGAGGGTGAGCAACCTTTGAACATGATAATTTTGACGAATTCTTTTTTTTCTTCTCTGGCAGCGAAGTTCGCATAAATAAGTTCAAATTCGTGTGCAAGAGCCGCATCACTCGATCCTGGGGGCATGCTTTTCATAAATACAGCAGCTGAAGTAGGAACGAGCTCTGAATGTTCGAATCAAGAATTACTGGTGGAGGTGTTGTAGGAGTATGTAGCATCACTTGCTGCGCTCACGGTCCCTACAAGTCAAGTCCCAGCGCGAGTTCTGGGGTCCAGTAAGACGCTCCGGACTTGCCTAGAGAACCAAAACTCTCACTTGTTGCCTTGATTTCACTGTATACATATGTATTGTATGCTTTCAAATGTCATCATACTTCTGAATGAGAGCCGAATTAGTGGCGCATCCCAGAAAAGGATTGAGCATCTACGAATGATTCATCCTTCTATGTACAGCCTTCTATCAACAATTCTTTTGATAAACTTGTCATATTACTCGCATGCCTTTTGCCGCCACTTGAGCTGTAGCGATGCTGTTTCGAATACCGGTTTCCGCTTTTGTTTTTTTATCCGATAACCGAAAATTGCAGCGTATTGTATGTGTTCGAAATGATGGTAACGCGGGACTATTATGCTTGAATGCATTTACGACCTTTTTTTCAAAACCATTCCATCTGTTTTCGTAGCGTCTTCTCGAGGCCCACTTTTGTTGAACGTCCTCCATAAAATTACTCGATCCTGGATCAGTTCGTGTTCCGTGCTTCAAGAATAGTTGGCAACTTTTCCATTGATATATAATGGGTAACCCCAATGCCTTTCTTGTGTAAACCCAGCTCTTCGCGTTACATATAATCTTGCTAGGTACAAATTTTATCTGTTTGGATTGCTAATCCATACTTGGCGGATATAAATCCATGGAAAGCGTTGCCGTTATCGCGTGCAGGGTCCGTGGATTTGATCCCGATTCCCGTTCCAGAGGTAGCTCAAGCGTGAAAAACTTATCACTCCTCCTGTGTTGCATAGTCGTTGCTACACCTGTTCGAAAAGATAAGAAACCAGTTTGACATTAAATACCTTATGCAAGTTATTGTATTACATATACTCTTATGAATGCCACTGAACTTCCAAGCGTGAGTAAGAGGAATGGTGCATCCCGAAGACGGCTTAATCGTCACCGAGCAAGCCATGTATATTATTTGTTTACCTATACTGACTAAGAACGACCAACATCTGCTAAAAATTTTGGCGTCTTAGAGAAGATAGGATGTTGCAATGTAAAGTTTAATAACCAATGGATAGATCTAGCTCCAGCCAGGTCACCAAGGGAAATACGAGCCACATCAACTTTATACCAACTATCGTAATCATATTTGCTGTGAGGATTAAAAACTTTGGAACAGGTGTCCTCTACACTGTGCTCTTGTACTCTTACACTTCTTCAGTGATTGTGAGAACCTGCTCCAGCTACCAAGCGCAAATGAGCGCAATTGAGAGTAGTGCCTGGGTACACAGTGAAATCTATTTTTCTGTCTTGCCTTTCGTAATTTTGACTAAATGGCAATTCCAGAAAAAATTGTAGTTCATAAGATCAACCTGCTTACTCACATAAGTCCAACTTCTTTCGTCGTAAAACCTCAGCATTGATGTTTAGGTTAGAGTGGTTCTTGTGCCATAAAGGTTTTCAGGTGGAACACTTTAGTTATCGGCCCGACGTTTCGACTAAATCGTTTTCCTCAAAGGCCCGGATCACCACCGTAGAAGCGAGAAGCGCTCAGTGTCAGTTGTAATAAGAACTGATCGAAACGTGGGGCCAACAAATACAGTTTTCCACCTAAAAGCCTCTTGGTTACTCTTTTTTTGATCTGCTCGTTACATTTATACTTTACCGTTTTGGACTCGTTTCCACCTATGTACGTATTGTCAAAAAAGAAACCACCGCGAACGTCTTTTGCCATAAAATGTCAAACTTGATATTTTTTGCTGATTTTTCGTAATATTTTTATGCATTATCCATTGCCATGCAAGGTGCGTGAGGCAAAAGATCATTTCTTGCCTAGAGAGTGATTTTTTTGAAATCTGAAAAGTGGTAAATTTTCATATTAGCATTCCACTGTTTTTTTTTTTGTTTCATGGTTGTCTTTTTTATTAGTTGACCGTGGTGGGAGCTACTATTTTGTTTCGTGGTAATAAGGTATGACTCAAGAAATTTGTGACGTGTTAACCCATAA
>KZ345083.1:130777-145161 GCA_002352805.1 Teladorsagia circumcincta | reverse complement strand
ATATGCACTATATAAAAATGAAATACAACAATCAAATGAAATAAGCGAGTGAGACCCATGAAAAAGACGCGGCAGTGATAGGCAAATGGGCGTTCCCTAAGATCTTTGCGAACGCCCCTGTCAACGGCGCCTTCCTGGCTTTTTTGCGGTTTCCTGAGGCAGTTTTTTGGTTAGCGACATTTCCTATGACCTTGGTTAGGGCTAGCACATCATTTCCTCCCATAGCATAGAATTTTTGAAACCCTGCTGAGACTGTCGCTTTAACGAGAAGTTCTTCGTACCTCCGTCTTACCTAAGAGCCTGCTCAAAGACAAGTAGCGCGATAAATTGTATGTCGAAAAGGACAAAGTGTGTGCCATAAAAAAGGCCACGAAGGTAGTAGGAACGTGGCCTTTTGTGGGCAGGAGCAAGGCCTTATCCGTCACTTGGAGCGCCTCGTAACTTTGCACGCTCTCCATTTGGTTACTCCACCTGTTGGTCCATGACCATCGTACTCTAGCGCTTTTAGCAGAAAGGCAGAGCATAGCACGTTGATGACGTCAGCGCCGATGCGACTCGCCCAGCGTAGAAATCGTAACACCTGCCTTCGGATTTAGGCCTTCAGAGGGGTACTTGAACAGTTCAGCCAAAACAGGGAGAAGTTCTAAAATCTTTCAGAAGTTTCACCAGTTTTTCGAGTTTTCGTGAACCTTCCTGAAAATTGTGACTCTCTCAGGAAATAGTCGAGTCTCACTCGTTTCTCTTCCCACTTCACCGAACAGGTCTCCTTTTCTCCAAACCAATCTGCGGCACCACTCCAACGCGCCGTAGAATCCTTGACGTTTGCTCACCCTGGTTCTGCATCCCCATTTCGCAAAGGTTGCCCCCAGAGTTGAAAGGTGTATACGATTAAGACAAGGAAGACAAGAAAGCCAATCTCCATTTCGGTGAAACATATTGGACACTCATAGCGTGTAGAAGCGTCTCGCTAGATCCCCCTTCACCGACACTATAAACATCATTCGCATTGCAACTCTGCACCACATCTTGCCAACAAAGGGGATCTTAAATTGTGACCTAGGAATGCTGTTAACTACTTTCATCGCTGGTATACTAATTCTATCGCAGAGCAGACCGAAGAAAAGATTAATCGAGGTCGATGAACAAGAAGAAGAGAGAGAAGTGCAAAGGTAAGAAGTGTGATTTTTCTGAAAATTCATGCAGAAGAGCAGAATCAAATTGAATCTAAGCCTTTGGGAGCAAGTTCCTCTGTTAGATGTCGGTCAGACTCTGCTATTGTGACCAGCGACGGACGATCGCTATCGCCCATCTCTGGTCGCAGACGCCGAGTCTGATCGACATCTTAATTTTTTGGAACAGTCCCTTCTGCAAATAGGTAGTAACGATGTTCGCAATCGTTAAGACACTGCCAATTTTGCAATCTGGAATCACACAGCAAAGCGCGAAGGGCTTGTGGCTTAGGCCTCTGCTCGCCTATCACTGCGGATGACCGAGTGTCTGCGCCTCGCTAGTCCATGCGTTGTCTCACCTAGCTTCCAGATTTTTTTCGTTCGTAAGCTCTTTCACCGCCTAGTGAGAAAGCCCTTGTTTTCAGTGATTTCGGCAGTTCCTCCTTTTTTTCTTAGATGAGGTCCACTGTGCGCGGACCATGCAATTTGAACTAGTTCAATGGTACAGCACGTGGCCATCCATTGGTGACTGACGTGACTTTAGTCAACTCTTCGAATGATTAATGAATTCCATAAGACTAAAATAAAATAGAGCGCTCAGACTTGAATTAGAGTAACACCATTACCTTTCCGTTTGCTCCAACACTGCCGCCATTCAAAATTCAAAGTTGCACGGGACGGTGAAAAGAGCTCATCTGTGTCGAGGCGCCCAGTTGAACGAAGAGGAAGGTTTGCTTCAACTTCATTCTTTTCTTAGAGTAAAACTTAGAGTAGATACAGCTCTCTTTTGTGTGGCCTCTTGAGAGGCCTGCTGTTGGATTTTACGGTGATCGAAAGCGATACCCTTTCCTTAGCCACTCTAAAAGCCGCAATAAACAGAGCGAAATAGAAGCACCCAACATCCGCCCTCTCCCGACCGTGTACGCCTTCAAAGAAAGCGGTTACTATAAATGGGGAGCGCATCGGGGAAGCATATGCGCCAAACAAAACAGTTACTTGGCTACCAAG
This sequence comes from Teladorsagia circumcincta, assembly GCA_002352805.1. Classification (NCBI taxonomy): domain Eukaryota; kingdom Metazoa; phylum Nematoda; class Chromadorea; order Rhabditida; family Trichostrongylidae; genus Teladorsagia; species Teladorsagia circumcincta. The sequence goes on along the minus strand of KZ345083.1, from coordinate 142,984 downwards.
GAAGAGGGGTGTGACGCTTTCACGACAAAAGGTGCGCTGGTTGCTGAGCAGTACTTCGAAAGCAGTCCGCTCAAAAGCGATCCGCCCACTAGTTTAGTTGGTGATTTGGCCGAGCTGTGTTGCCACCGCGACACAACTGGAGCAAATCGACTGGGGCATAGATTAGTGTGGTGCCATCAAACGCGTTGCGGTAAACTCTCCCATACGTACGCTGTCCTAACCGCTGCCCGACCTTGAGCAAGGACGAAGACCAACAACAGAATATGGGGTCCCTATTGCGTGTTCTTGACGGGTTTCTCCCATTGGCATACTACTGAGCACCTCCACGTCGCCTGGGAATTTCCACCGAAACCATCGTAGACGCTGCCTTCAAGTCAATCCTTTGCAAGCCCTAATTTTTCAAGAACAAAACCGTCTCGCGCTTTGTGATGTCACATTGTCGCTTGAACAAATTTTATTTTCAGCGCCAGCTGTATGGAATTGACGAAGCTATCATTCCATTCCATATATGAATCGATGAAGATCTTCGTTATACCACGTGAGGGCCATCGTCGACTTTTCCTTTATCTGTCATTTGGTGCTAATTTCCTTGACCAGCTATCTTTTGGTGAAGAAAAAAGTAAGGCGAAAATGAAGTCGCATGAATTTCTATCTTTAAGTGATAAATATTACTTTGAAGGCCTGATTGGTACCTATACTCTTCTGTCGCCTTTCAACTGGACCAAAGACGAGTACGCTAATTACAAATCTTTGAGGCCCATTGTTCGTGAGTTTAGGCCTACGCGCTTCCCATACGTTCTGAAAAATTCGAAATTAGAGTTTTTCCAACTACTGAAATACCATTTCAGCAAGGAACTCTCTCTTGCGCGGCCCATCTTCCCATAGTATCAACTCTGATAAACTATGTTTCAGAAATTGTCGGCATGTTCTTCGGAATATTCGCTCTGAAAAGGTGGCTGAAACTTCGTGACACTTTTATAATTTGCTTGGCCATTGGAACTCTGGCCGTCTCGCTCTTTATGATTGGACTAGCGCAGGTTTGTTTCATTATTATTTGCGCGGCACCTAACTAGAGCGATAACCCTACAACCCTTATTTGTCCTCGATTAGGTTCTTTGCCGTGTCTATGTCTCCATTGATTTCCACGCTGATCAAAGGTCTTAATTTATTGCCGCTCATACAGCCCGCAACAAAGGTGAGCAGCCCCACCTTGGTGTACATTTGGTATAAACTTTAGTGGCTCGGCAATCGACTGAGAAATTTTTGCAGAAGATTTAGATCTCTTCCCGTAAGAATTTCAGCATCTTTCTTGTCTGGTCTAGAGTATATCGCCCTCTTCCCCTGCTCACTTGGGGCTGCTGAGAAAGTGAGTTAGCACATTGACGACAATGCCAGTTTTGGTGTTTTCGCCCGTGTGGGACCGACGCGATTTTGCGACCGCATTTGTCGCGGTATACATATCCCCCGCACGGTCCGACAAGGCCCATTTTTGGAAAGTCGGCGGAATAAACATCTTCAGAGAGCTGTTACTAAGCAAGTTAGTTTTCATTATAGAAGTACAAACAAAGTGACTCCTCCAGCAAAAGTTCTGATTGAGTAAACGCCCATTTAGGGTTATAAAATCGATCAAATCGAAGAAGTTGTTGAAGAGTGTTCGTATAGGCTTTCCCACTATAAAAGCTGGAACTTCTTAAAACTTGGCAATTTTGTCGTCCTCAAAGTTTGAGCGAAAAATTTGATACCATTCACAGTTTTACTTCCTCCTTGAGAGTTATTGTTAGTTCGAGCTGAACTGAAAGGTTCAGAGCTTTTGAAAAACCTTTGTTAAATTGGAGCATATTTGAGTATTCCACGGATCACAACGTTTATAATTACATCAATATCCGATCCGTAAGATAGAAACAAAGAACTTCGGAAAAAGTTGTGCATCTGCGAAAAATATTAATTGAATGGGTGCGGGATACATATCCCCCGCAGGGTCCGACGTGGCCTGCAAAGCGCGGGCTATATATCCCCCGTGCTGTCGTCAATGTGTTAACTCACTTCAGGTAGGGTGCACATAGGATGAGACCTATTGCAATGGGTTTTAAGCGGGAAGCCGGTCACGTTGGCTTCCTCGCATGGTTCACCTTGTCAAAACTAGTTCGGCTGGTACCCAATTCTTGTTGGTACAGCGTTACGTTTACCTTCCCGGAAAAAATCATGATCCTTTTTTAATCATAAATCACCGGCTTGAGACCCATCCTACATGATAAGAACGAAAAGAACAAAAAAAAATTGTGTTTGTTTTGGTAAACAATTCGGAAAACCGTTACGGCTAGCACTCGTTCAAATTCCCGCCGGAAATCTTTCACAAATGCTAACGGCGGGGACTTGCTCCTCTGAATGCCATCACTAGAAAAACTTTTTGACCTTTTGACTTACTGTACTAGCATCCTGAACTTCTACGGCATCATATCCTATAGATTGTTTTCTCTCCATTCTTCAAAATCAAACGCTTTCACACAATTCTTTCTTTGCGTCGCGTGATACGTAGGCGCCCCAATGCGCAATTCTTTCCATGTCCCGCCATTGGCGCCGCCCGAATTACTTTCAGTTTTCCATGGAATGTATCTTCTCCAGTGAGTACTTCAGAGCCTCTTCTGATTCATCACTTTCTCAGTGGGCTTAAGCGCTTCATAATGGTCAAAATATAATATCATTCTTTACGATTATTGTGGAGTTAGCCGACAAAACTCATGGGTATACATAGGTAGGCGCGGGATTGCATCAAAGCTAACTATTTTATGTGGTATTTTTGCCTTCATCAGAACATGCTTCGGAGCTAGGGACGCACAGCATTCACTAAGGCGGCACTTATACTTGCTACAAACTGCAAATGTGATTGTGTTATAATTCATAGAGGTCGAATAAGTATTTATGAATGTTTAAATACTCATCATTGAATATTGAAGCAAGAAAAAGGACATTATGCTATTAGAGAGAATTCAAAACAATTTTACCAGGAAAATTCTTATCCGTCGTGGTGGTTTTTCGTATTCCAGGATCCCCAAGGCAATTTTTAGGAACAAATATCTTGATCTCCCCTCTCTCCAGTCGAGGCGCAAGCTCTTCGACCTGTGTATGTTACACAAAATCTTGGCAGGCAAATCCGCGGTTAATTTTTCGGATTTCTACAATTTCTTCTATAACTAGGGGTGGTCAGCTTAAATTATCGTTTTCTAGGCCAAAAACGAGCACTAGACGTAACTTTTTCACAATAAGGGCTGGCCTTGCGTACTTGCAAGCCAGCAAGGCTACTACCATCCACGGTTCTTTGGGCTCCTTCAAACGGGCATTAGGTAAAAGTATTCTATAAGCATAGTTGTCACTTATCTATTCCTCAAGTGTTAATATGTTGTATCGTATCTGTTTTGTTAGCTCCTGTTATGGTTGTTAATTTTTTTTTCTCACGCTATCTTATATGGCGTATATAGTAAATAAATAAATAAATAAATCATTGAATATTGCAGGCTTCATGGCTGATCTTTGCCAGCCTTGCTCCTGGAAGCCTTCACGGTCTACTCAATCCACTGACCTACACATTTTTGTCGTGTTTGATCGGACGTGATGAAGTGAGTGAAAATACGAAATTTTATTGATTGAAGAAAATGACTCTCAGTATGCACACCTACATCCCTCGTATACAACAAGTTCCTTTTAAGCAAGCGAGTACGACAAGGAGGGAGCCTAGAGGAATAATCTGCACCACGAAGCACTAGCTCTGCTGCCAAGGAAGCAAGCTGTGGCGCTTTTTCGATGATGCTGCGCTAATTTTTGAGCAGTAGTTGGGAAGCGCTCATCTCCAAAACCGTTCTTCCCTCTAGTTAATTCGTTGTTGGACGAGCTGTGTTGCCAGCAGCGGCACAACTTGAGAAAGTCGACTGGAGCATGGTTTGGCATTGTGCTTCCAAAAGCATTGCGGTAAACTGGTCCATATGTACGTCCACCGTCTCAGCCGCTTCCTGGCCATGAGAGGAAATCAGTGGTCAAACAAGGGGGAAGGGATCCCGTTTTGCGCTCTCTTGACGGATTTCTCTGTTTTTCTTCGTCACCTGTTTACCATTAAGCAGTTCCACGTCTCTCCTGAGTCCATCCAACCATCCAATCCGAACCTATCACAACCGTTACCTTTGAGACCACATTCTACCAATACCCTTGCGAAGATGTAGAACTACTTTCTGGCTCCAGTAGCAAACCTGAGCGCATCTTCCTCCCGTTTGTTCTGGATTTTTAAGTCTAAACGAGGCGTCACAGAAATTGGGAAAGAAAACTTGACACGACACAACACGGATTGGTTAAATAAAAAATAATATTCAAAATACTGTTTCAGCAAATTTTTTTGATCGCATTTCTATGATACAACTATGTTCATTTCTTACCAAATCCTGTAGCTGTGTTGTCAAGTGAATGCATAAGTGAATTTCAGAAAATGTGATTCTCTATGACATGATATTTCAGATTGGCAAAGCATTTGCAATCAGTTCGATTGCGCAAAAGCTAGCCGGATTTGCTCAGACTGCGATCCTTCAGAATATCTATATTGCTACACTGAGCTGGTACCAGGTAATCATTTTTGCAATATTTCTATCTTTTAAATATTACGAAGTAAGAGTAGGTTTTGCAAACGAGCCAATGAGAGGGCCTTTCGAATTCATCCAGCACCTTGTTGCTAACAGTCGGATGAAAGCTTATAGTGCGAGCGATAGCTGTACAGGTTGAAGCTCACGTTGAATTCGAACTCAATGGTCGACAACTTGATATCATGGCTAGCGAAACTATGGTTAAGCGTAAGTCTGTAAGAGTTTCATAATCTAGAAAGTCCGAGATCTTCAATCTAAGCATGGGGTGCCATAGAAGGGCGACAATTATATTGACCTTTCCTGTCTATAAGGCTATTTCCATAATTAATAAATCCTTAGGGTATCTAGAATGGAATGCGACTAAAAGCATACTTTGAAGGCGTAAGAATCCTCGGCCTCAAATTACTTCCCTTTTGGTGGATCACTAGGTGAGGGATGCTTTACGGCCACGATCCCGCACATCTCATCGTCCATGAGCTTGACTTCGTCCACGCCGTTATTGACATCAAGTTCATAGCCATGAATCGCGACCAGTTGAAGAGATGTTCTACGCTTGTGCGAAAATCGAGGAAGCAGCAATGTTTACCCGACAGGAGACCCGTTGAGCCGCGAGAAGGGACAGACGCAGACGGGTCAGCGGATGAGTTGCAGGGCAAACTGTAGCGATTTAGCGTGAACTTAAATAGAATGTAATTTATTACGCTCTGAATTGCACAACATGTGCTGCGACTCGTCCACTAACGCGTCTGCGTCTCTGCCTTCCTGCCGCATGACGGGCATCTTGTCGGGTTCCCAGTGACAGTTAATCACGACGATCATATGGAATCAACGTTCCCACCAAAGGCTATTCATATACATATAATGTTAACAGCATTTTTAGCATTCTCCGTAATGGCTCATATGAATAACTTTTGGCTGGGGGCCTTTTTTGTCCGGATTCTAATGGCAGATCACGCACTTCAGCAGGAACTAGTCACATTCGTTCATAACGGGCACTTGCTCTTTAGCTTACTACGATGTACTGGTGCACATAGCGGATATGACTGAGGGTATGTAACGAAGCAGGCCATAAGTTTATAGACAGCCCCTGCCCACGTTTTTCCTCTAATCCATAATTTCTGCGATCGAAGCCAAATGTAAACTCTGAAGAATCGAGGATGAAGCATCCGGCTATGAGTAGCTTTTCGCGATACACCGTGTATTCTACTTTCATTGAAACCGTTTTTGCCTTTCTCTATGAGATGCGATCTAGACAGTGACTTGAGGTGAGTGGATGTAAAATTCAGTGATTCTATCCTTCCGGCGAGCCTGGCCTCAACCAAACTACCTTGTAGAGATGAAAGGCTTCGTTGGCCTAAGTGAGCTTCGATATCGAAGTTGGTTTTCGAAATGTGGTCATGTAAAGGAGGATTCACGCACGCTAAGATCGGAGGTCAGAGGAGAGGAAGCCTTCTTAGTCGGAAAACAGGCGGACCCCTAAGACGGACTGACACGCAACTCGATATAGTATATATGTGCCCGACAATCTAGCATGGCCGTTCCCGCGTCGCTATCGCCGCTGCCCGCCCACCCTTCACCGTTTGACTCTAGCCGCTCAGCAGATAGAGCCTTATCGTTCTTGAGGTCAGCACCTATGAGTCATGGCTAATGCGCAAATCAGCGGGCAAAGGGGTCAAATTCCTCGAGTTCTAGGTTGTTTTTCTTGTTTTCTTCTTCATCCTTGCATCTCTGAACACCTTCACCTCGACTCTTACCGACTGTCTTAACATTCAAATCAATCAATTTCAATTCCGCCTTCAAGCGGCACCAGCTTACATCATGTCACTCTCAAAGCGCTCATCCTACATGTAACATTTTATAATTTGGGCAGCTTTTTGCTATAATGATCATTAATCTGGACCAGGAAGGGCTATGTAAAGAACTTCAGTGGTGTTCACTGCGGCTTGTGGCCGTTTGAATGTTTTCTATGAAGCTATTCAGTGTTTTCCATTGAAGGCAACGATTACGATAAAGAGGGAGCGCATCGGGGAAGCGTATTCATCACACGAACCAGTTAATTGGCTCCCAAGGATGCGAGGTGTGGCGCTTTCACGACAAAGATGCACAGGTTGCTGAGCAGGACCTCGAAAGCAGTCTGCCCCCAAAAGCGATCCGCCCACTAGTCGGCGATTTGGACAAGCGGCGTTGCCAACAGCGCCCCAACTGAAGCAACTCGGTTGGTGCGTGAATTGGCATGCTGAAGCAATGCGGTGAACTCGTCCATACGCCAGCTTTCTGAGCTGTTACCGTTACCCGTCCACGGGTAAAGACCAATTTCCAAAAAGGGATCTCGTTTCACGTTTCACTGACGGGTTTCTCTACCTTTTTCGCCACTGGCGTACCACTGAGCACCCTACGTCCCCTATAAACCATTCTGGAAAATATCGTAATCGCTGCCTTTAATCTTTGTAATTCGTTTACGTGCCTTATGACAATGCTTTCAAAAACACCGCACCGACTGTAGCGCGACGTTTGAGCGTAACAAATGAAATGAAATGTAAAATGGGCAAAATTCATTTTCGAAGCTTTCTTAGTAACCCATACGCATCATCGTCTCTTTAGGGGTTTGTCTGGCTGGTCATGGGTGGAATATGTGTGGTCGCCGTCGGAATCTACGGCTTTGTTCACGTCGTTGCTAAGCGTGAAAAGATCGGATCTTGATCATGAAAACTTCTATTTTCTAACGTTATTCGTATTCCACTATTGTCATACATGTACATTGTTTGAATGAATGTTTGTAAACTGCCACCTCGATCACCAACAAAACCGAATATTTTAAGTTTCACTCAGTCAACGCTGTGATCACTTTATCATGTTTGCTTAGTCGCTGAACTTATTTGAATCTTGACTGCATTTTAACCTATTTCGTTGAATTTTGAATGCAGCGATTACGACAGATTTAGAGGGGTTTACAGGGGACTTGAGGTTGCACAGTCGGACGCCAATGGCGGAAAAGCAGAGAATTTCGTTAAGAAAATGCATAAGCCCCCCCCCCCCACCCCCAATTCCTCCTGCGGTCGTTGATTTTCTCTCCAGGATGGACAGCGGCTAAGAAGGTGGACGCATGGAACAGTTTACTGCAACCAACCGCTTTGCGGTACCATGCCAATCAATGCTCCACTCATTTTGCTTCAACTGTGTCGCTGCTGGCAACACAGATCGCCCAAATCACTAGCTAAACTATGAGTAGGGTACCCGACAGGAAGCCCGTCGCGCGGCGAGATAGCAGAGAAGCAGGCGGGTCAGCAGCAGGGTCAACCGTCACGTTCGAACATTTTCGTGGTTTTTGCTACCCCCCTGTCGAGTGGGTCCACTTGCGACCCCTCGCAGGGTCCAATCGTGACGACTGCGACGTCCCCCTCACCTCAACCACCCACACGCTTCCATAGTATTTGATTCTGAGATGAGTCGACACCCAAAACTCCCCCCACTTTTTTCCCATAAAAATGCCGTCGCGCGGGGGGGGGCGGGGGGGGTAAACAGCTGCTTTGAAACAAAAATCTTCCGAAATTCCCTATATTTCCCCATTTTACCACTACTTCAACCCGACTTTACCTATATTCCCACCGCCTCATTTTCTAAGGGTGGTATATACGCGCGCTGAAACGGCAAATTTTTCATGCAATCCCCTCCTCTCAAAACCACTAATGCGACTCCCTTCCTCGGCCCGTGACCAAAATGCGACCCCCTCGTTCGAACAGTTCGACCGGACGGTTGACCCCGGTCAGCAGGCAGTCGCACTGTGGCGATTCAGCGTCAGGTTGAACAGGATGCACCATATACGTCTCATATCGCATAGTACGCGCTGCGACTCGTTCCTGACCCATCTGCGTCTCTCTCATCTCGCCGCGCGACGGGCCTCCTGTGGAATGCCAGGTGGAGCGCTTAAGGGGCGTGGCTATTTTCAAGTACTGTTCAGCAACCAGCGCACCTTTTGTCGCGAAAGCTCTACATCTCGTTCCTTGCCAGCCAAGCTACTGTTCGCGTGGCGCATACTAATGCTTTTCCATGCGCTCCCTCTCTTTTGCAACGCATTTCCAGGAGTTGATAGCTTCCAAGAAAAGTAGTGACAGAGATTGGATAGGGTCCTTTGTTTCGTTTAGATGGTCGTTTGATTCCTCTTGTAATGAGTTTGATTATTTCCACCATCATGATCAAAACTACTCAGGACGGCTAGCCCAAACAGAATTCCCATTTTCCGTAGAGAATCCTCTACTCTTTCAGATGCTCATTTATATTTTCTTTTGATTTTTTCCTTGGAATTGCGCACACTGCTCGAATACGATATGCGCAATTTCCGGGAGAATTCCGAAATGAGTTTGCTCGGCTAACCTGCGTCATGTTCTCAAATTCTATACCAGTACATGTGAATAGTGGATCTGGCGTGTCATAGAACGCTATCATTCATATTTACAGAGCTTCACAATGCTTCTGCGTCACATTTTTTTTTTCAAGATTCCTTAAAACATGTCACTGTTGAACCGTTTGCGCCCTTCTTAGTCTCATAAGCAGTGTTTTCTATTTCAAAGGTCGGCTTGGCGGAACTGACGTAACAAACCGATATCACTGTAAAGTGTCAACTTTTGCCCTTGAGAGTGAAATTTGAGAAACAAGTGCAGTGGAGTCTTGCTGGAGTGTGCGTGATTCCGATGCACCTATAACGATAGGTTTGCTGTTCTAGATGTGGTCGGGTCAATCAGAGAAAATACAAGTGCAGTTAAGTCACATACCTCGACTTTAGATCGTATTCAACTCCAATTTTATCAAGCATACCACTTTATATATTAGGTTGTCCGGAAATAAATGCGGGTTCCTGACCTCCGTCTTCAAAGCAATACATCTCAGCTAGAATCAACATTTCCAGCCATTTGAAAAAGGGTTGGAAACTGCTAATCTTTTTCAACGAAGACAAGCTGAACTAATGCAGGAACTCAGAATACAAAATTCTCAGAAGCGCGGAAATCGTGGAAGGTCTTTTTCACCATGTCTCGGTTTTTAAATCTTTTTCTGCCCAAGAAGCTATCGAGGTGTTCGAAAAGGTGGAGGTTGGTGAGACAAAGGTCCAATGAGTACACTGTGTGAAACAAAGCCGAATAGGTTGCCTCATCCATTTTTTGAGAGGTCGTTTGTGCGGTATGTGGATGGCCGTCAACATAGGGGACGGCTCTTTTCCCTCTCCTGGATACAGACCTTGTTGTTTCCGGTGTATTACGTTGGTGTGATGGACACACCTTGGTACTTTATCAAGTTCACCTGGGTTCAGATAGCTGTAATGCATCATTACTTTGGAAGGCCGCGACTCCATCACCGTAGACGTCACTCTGTGCTATTCCTGCTTTGGAAAAAGTTTTTGATGTTCGTTGCGTTTGGATTTTTGGAAAATTACTCAATTCTACTGCAGAGAATCCGATTTCCGAAGAAAATGAAATGAAATGAAAATGAAAGATGTTCTGGAACTTGGATAATTTTGTTGAATAAAACGAGCTGTGGCGAGACCCCTGAAGGACAACCTTGCTGCTACTCAGAGCTCATGCATTGCCCATTTGTTCAGCTCTCTTACCTTCCCAAATTCCTCCAGGTGCTCCGAAATTTTTGCTATCCTGCTCCAGGTTATGCTGCTTGCCGTCGTACCCTTATTCGAGAATCTTCTTCTGCCGGCTCCTTAGGAGGTTGTCGTCGACTCGGGAATGACGCCCATAACCCTCCTCACTTCGAATTTCGAGTTCTTTCTTCTGAAAACTTCGTAACCATAGGTACAGTGTGCACAAGTAGAGAAAGAGAATGAAATGGGCTTCTCAAAAATGTGCAATGGTATAGAATTCAATAAAACCCCCACAAAAATGTCTTAAAAAAAAGTATGGCACACCAAAACCCGCATTCATCTCCTGACAACCTAGTATTTGAAACAAGGGAATCAGCTGAAGGTAGAACCATCGTTCACGAAAATCACGGAAATTACTACCTTTTGCTGCTGTATCCACTGGGATAACAATGGAAGGACCATGCGCGCGGAAGTGGCCCCTCCTGTCATCGCGCCATCTGCGCTCGAACAAGCATTTTTGAAATATAGTTGATCAACACAATTACCATCAAACATATACACATTTTCACATTTCACTCGTGGAATGTCCGGCTGGCAGCGCACTTGAGAAGTGCAAGCCACACTATGTAGAAGCGCTTCGGCTCCCACCGGCTGCTTCTGCTCCAACGAATGCTCGTTGGGTTTTATGCTCGATATCTGCGTCATCACAGGAGCCTTCTCCTTCCACTTCCGCATCATTTGTACTATCAGAACCCTGGAGGTTGGAATTACAGTGGTACACAGTACCAACAGTAGTCAAAAGATTGAAAAGGGGAATGACGATTCCGTTACAAGGTCGGAGGTTGATGAAGATTGTTGGTCGAATGGCAGGCAGTCCCCCTAAGGGTGCGAGGCGATGCGTGTTTCGCAGCGAAGGGCGTGCCTCAGCGACCTGTTAGGGCCGTACCCACGCCGCTCGCGCCGCTGCCTGCCCACCGACCGTCCACATCTTGCCGTCGGACTCTAGACGTAGATCCCGCAGCTTTGACGGAGATGCAGAGCAGAGTGCTCGCACTGATGGCGGAAGCAACGAAGAGGCTCCCTCCGACGGCAGATTTTTGGGTAAAGATATCTGACTGCCATTTATTCGGCCAGGACTCAATGCTGTCTATAGCAGACTGGAGTTTATCACAGTCATTGATAGTGAAAAATTTGGAATCGTCCGCGTGTAAGCTGCAGAACACTCCTGATGGAAGAGAGTCGATAAGATCATTTGTATATGGTAAACATCAGAGGCCCAATGCAAGTGCCTTGGGGTGCACCACTAGTTGTGGAGTAGTAGTAGGAACGAGATTGATTTATGAGTACCGATTGAGATCTGTTACTGAGGAAGGATTATAAAAACAGGAGCAGGCGGCCCCCAATACCTGTAGGTAGGCTTGTAGTTTTCTTAGCAGAAGCTGGATAGAGATTTGTTCCTTGGTTGTGCAAGATCAGAGAGAGAGATTACAGCTGCAGCCTGGGCAATGTCGGTATGGTTCATTAAAGGCAAAATTCGGGCTCAGACCCACCTATTAAGCCCTTACAGTGGTTAGAAGTGCGTGGATCGCAGCTGCAGAAGAAGCGCCACGTTCCTGCATCAAAACGCTTCATGAAGACGCTAGCCGCAAAGGATTTAGGCACGCGCCACCAGATGAGGCTCGCTCCACCCACCGTTCGATATCTTGTCTGTATCGCAATGTTGATCTGCTATGCTCTCTCTACTCGGAATTGTCTGCCACTCTCCGCGCTTATGTTATCTCTCATCACTCTGACGATCTTTTGAACTACCCCGCAGCGTAGGGCAGAAAGCTCATACTTCCTCCGTATTTAATCATTTTTTTTACAAGAATGCTGGTTTGTGAACAAAACTTTCGCCCCAGGCGGGACTAGAACTGCGGCCAAAAACAGCAGTTAACAATCAAAAACAGGTCAAAATCATTTTTTTTACCTTTTTTCCACTGGCGGTTCACCTCCTACTCCTAC